>JAODAL010026472.1:0-56729 GCA_025379985.1 Phyllomedusa bahiana | reverse complement strand
GCGAAGAAAGGGCGCCCTAAAAATTTTAATTACTGTCTAGGGGGAAAAAATTTTTTCTAGTACTGTGTTTTGGGGTTTTGGGGGGAAAAAGGGGCCCTTGTCCTGCTTACCCCAATCAGGGGGGTGAGCAAACTTATCTCATAAGAGTTTATTGGGGAAAAAAAATTTTGCAAAACGAGACCTGTTTGTGATTGGCTAATTTTAAAAGAGGCGCGATTATTTTGGGCCAGTGGGGGAGGGGGAACAAAATGCCCCCTTTTTGGGGGGTTTTTCCTTTTGAAATTCTAAAATTTAAAAACTATTTGGCAGAAATCAAAATAAAAGAATAAAAAATTTGGTGTCTTGGGGGTTTTTTAAAGGGCCCATTTTTGGGTTTTTAAAATTTTTTGTTTTTCTTTTTTAAATTCGAAAAAATTTTATTTTTTTTTTTTTAATTTCTTTTAGCCCCAAAATTTTTGCTCTTTGGGCTAAGGGGAAAAAAAAGAAAAAAATATGAACTCATTGAATTCTTTTTTATTTGTTTATTTTTTTAAAAACCCATTTTATTGTTCATTTTATTACCCTTGGGTTCCCAACTTTTTTGGTCTTATCATTTGATTTCTGCCATCAAACGGGTTTTATTTAGATTACTTTTAAAAAACCCTTTAAGGGACGTGCCCCCGCTCCCCCCTTTGGGGCCCAAAAAACCGCGCCCTCTTTTAATTTTGTAAAACCCAAAAAACAGAGTCGCTCTGCATTTCTTTTTCCCCATAGAACTTTTTAGATTAAGTAGTAAACCCGTTTGAGGGGCAAAAGCAGGACGCCCGGCTTTTCCCCCCCCAAACCAATCGCCTTTCTTTTTTTTCCCATTTTTTTCCAAATTTTTATGTTTGGGTTTTTATCAAAAGGTAACTGGGGTTTTTTGGGTAAAGTTGAAAAAAAGTGTAAAAATTTTGGGAAAAATGGGGTTTTAAATGTATCCAATTTGGACTACGTTCCCCTTATCAATCTTTAGGGCCCCCACGGGGCCCGCCCTTTAAAACGTATCTTGGGCCCCGGCAGAGAAAGTGACGGGGCCCCCCAAAACAAAATAAAAAAAAATATTCTTTTTAACGTTTAAATCTTTAATTTGTTTTTTTTTAATTTTTTAGGGGTTTTTTTTAAACTTTGTTTAATTTTTAAAAACACAGGAAAAAAATTCAAATTTTCTGGTCCCGGAAAGTTCTTTGAAAGCAGGTTTTAACTGGGTTTATCTTTTTAATAGAAGGCTGGTGTACCCCTGTTTGCTGCTTCTGTTTTTTGCCCCGGGGGCCAGATTTTTCCCCCACTTATTCCCCTTTTTTAAACACTGGGGTTAAATGAAACCCAGTGGGTGTTTAAAGGGAATTAAAAAAAACCCCCCCTTTTGCTGCCCCAATTTCCTAATCTGATTAGTACTGGACTTAAACACTGCGGATGGTTTTAAATTTTTTAAAACCAAACATAGATACAGAAATTACTTCAAGTGTGGGAAAAAAAAAAAAAGTTTCCCCCTGGCCTTTTTGGGAGTGCTGCCCCAAAACGTTTTATGACCAAATTATCAATAGCTAAATACCCCCAAAAACAGGGGAAAAAAATTAGCCCCAAAACAAACTTTTAAAAAAAAGACAACCCAATCAGTGACTGAGAAATACCTGCGACGGGGGAATGAATAAAAAAAAACGGAAAATTAAAATATCAAAATGACCGGGCATACTTTCAATGAATATCACCCCCCTTTTTGGAGACTTTTACAGTGGCCCATATAGTGATAAGACTGCGCACAATTCCCAGCCCTATCATATTGCAGACTGAGTACATTTTAAAAAGTACAAAATAAAAAAAGTAAAATGCAGAATACAAAATTTAAAAATATATTGAATCCCCAGGTGACCGCCTCTGACAGGAGTTGCTTCATTTTCCCCCATTTTTGGGCCGCCCATAACTTCTTCCAATCATTTTGTAAAAGGGAACCCAAAACACCCCCCAGGGGACCCAACCCTTTTTCAATTTGGGGGTTTCCCTTTTTAAACCCCCTTCCCCCTGCAGAGATTTTTTTTTAACGTGGCGTTCTTATTTTTCCCCCCCTGCCTTTTTTTTTTTTTTTGTTTTTTTTCTGCTTCATACACAAGCGCTTTTTTTTTGTTTGGGAACTTGATTAATTTCTAAAGTTACTTGGTAAAATGGAAAAAAACAGAATTGTACAAACTGAGGGTTTGTTGTTTTGGAGTTCGAGTTTTAGTTTTAAAAAGACCCGGGGAAACTGAAAAAGGGTGGGGGTGACCCTTCCTTAGGACAGAGCGGCATGGCCCGAGTCATTAGCAGGCCGTAGATAGCGTCCCTGCCTTTCCAAATCAAAATCAGCCCCCATGATTTTTCTGCTCTGAAGAGAGAGGGGAGGGGGTGGACTTTTCATTTTCTCCCTTCCCCGGGGGTTTACTTGTGTCCCGGTGTGCACGTCCCCAAAACCCCCCAACCCCCCCCCCTCTCCTTCTCCCGAACTTACCAAAAGTGGGCAACTGAGTGTGTAAAAAATTAAAACACAGAGGATTGACAGGGAACTGAGAAGCTGCTTCTCCGCTGCAAGGGGGGAAAGGGGGACGTGCACTTTTGCTTGTCATGGGAAAATGGATCAGCAGGGAAGTTTCCCGCTTGTTTTCCCATGACCCTCACCCCCTCCCTGCGATCGCTCCCCTCTTTCTTGTTATTTTGTTTGCGGCCAGGTTTTCCCTAACCCACCGGGGGGTACCCCCCGGGGTAGCAGTTGCCTACGGGGCCCCCGGGGCCCCTTAAGGGGGGGGGCCCCCCGGGGAGCTTTCTACCGCGTTCCCCCTACCCCAATTTAAAACCGCCCTGGGGCCCCCCCGACATGAACTTAACAGTTCACTGCCCGGCCCGGGGGGGGAAATCGGGGCCCCCCCGAAAACCCCCCTTTGAATGGGCCCCGGGGCCCCCCCGGCCCCCAGCGTTCAAAAGGCAAGCGCCCCGCTCGGGAGTAGCAAAGGGCAGAGCGGGCCCATCGCTTTTTGCTCCCGCTAAATTCCCCCTGCCGGCGCTCTGTGGTCAAAGTGGGGGACGCCCGGGGGACGTCACATCACCGCCCGCCCCCCCTGAGCGCAGAGGATGCCCGGGAGAGCAGCAGACCGGGGCGAGCGGGCATTGGGGGAGCCCTGGACCAAGGTAAAGTAAAGGGCTTTTTTTATTTTAACCCCACCCCATATGGCCCCCTATTCCCCCCATTTGGGCCGGCCCTTTGCACCCTTTGCCTGCCAAACCCCCTTTTGGGTGCTTTTTAAAACCCCCCTTTTTCCCGGCCCATAACCCCCTTTTTTACCATAACCCCCAAAAATTTCCTACCTATTGCCCCCCAAAAATTTTCCCTATTTTAGGCCCCCCCCTATAAACCCACCATTGCCCCCCATATGCCCACCTATACCCCCCCAAAGCCCCCACCCTTAACCCCCCCTTTGGCCCAACCCATTGACCCCCCAAAATACCTAAATTTTAGCCCCCCATATGGGCCCGCCTATAGCCCCCCTTTTGCCCTTTTCCTATGCCCCCATTTGCCGCCCCCATAGCCCCCATTTGCCTGCCTATTTTGCCCCCCCCCATGCCTGCCCTATAGCCCCCCCATATGCCTGCATATAGCCCCCCCATATGCCTGCCTATATCCCCCCATATGCCTGCCTATAGCCCCCCATATGCCTGCCAGATTACTGACAAGTTAGGCACAATATCTTCCTTTTAGATCAAGGAACTTAAAAGATGTATGCCAACCATAACCAAAAGTACCAAGTCTGAACCGTGAGTATCAAGGCAGATTAAGATAATTCTTGTCCTGGACCATATCTTTAAACATATCCATGGAACCATAAGACGACAAACACCTTTCAAGGATATATATCTTGGAGAAGTGTCTCCTATAATCAATAATATCCCACTAATATCTTATTTATCTCCAAGAGTGGAGAGATAGTATACTCACCGGTTCATGTACTGATTAATGCATGGCCGACTTGCTACTTACAGTTACCAGGGTAGACGTTGAAATTCTATGTCCCCCATGTGTTTAAAAAGTCTGCAAAAAGGGACATGTGCCAAGCAGTTGTCAGGTTATTCTCGCCATTGGCATATAACAAGTGCGTCGCAATAGATACAATCTACTACTTACTCTCTTTTAGTGGAGATAAGTTTCTATCTTCCACTGACATTATTCAATGTCCGAGTGTTCGGCGTCTCTCGTCAAGAAAATGCGCATTGCGATGTTTTGTACTGAACTCGGCATCCGGGCTCAGAGACACGCCCTCTACTCTGACGTAGAGGAGGGAGTGTTAGATACACATGTAGCGAGGATTTACCTCGTCAGCAGGGGAAATCTCCACCCGCACTGTCAGGACAGACTGCGCCGCGCAAGAAGATTACAAAATAGATAAAGTTACAAGGGGATTTGCGGCATTCAGATTAAGAACACTGGTTGGGAGCAATCGTGGCTAGAGTAAATATAATGTATGTGGCACCAATCTCCTCTGATATCTACATGTAGCAGATGGAAAAAACAAAACAACAACAAACATCCACCCAATCACTTTAGGTATTATCACTGGTAGGGTGTAGTAGGGTTTTTTAGTTAGGTTCCTGGCGGGGTCGTCCTTATTGGGACGTTGTCCTTGCATTCTTCACCAGTAGGCAGTTAGTGTATAGGGGTTTATAGGGTCAGTTTCTCCTGGCCACTGTTTATCTCTATATTTTAGTTGTACATGTGTGTCTATCTCTTGCTATCTTGCGTATTTTTTATATTATATTATTAAAAGTTATATTTTATAGTTTACTCCAGTGATTCATGGTATCTACCTGTAAACTGTTGTTGAGATAGTGGCATTTAGGGGTTGCCATTGATCACCTCTTGTGAGTATATATCTGATATTTGGGGTATGGCTAGTTTTGTGACTGGTGGACTTGAGACTGAGACGTGGCTAGATGAGGCTAAGGAAGTTTTCTCTGATAAGAACTACACTCAAAAAAATTATTTACCCTCAATAAAAGCTTCTTTTAAAGAGCTAACAAGACTGTATAAGGAACATGCAGTGTCATGGTGGGAAATTCAATCATTTGCAAGCTATATTAAACAAAAAATAGTTCCTAGAGGGCTAAGAATTTCTTTGGTTCCAACTACTAGATTACGAACCAAGGAACTTGTACAAAAATGGGAATTGATAGCTACTGAGAGCTCGCTTCAATTCATGCAAGCCCTACTAGATGAAGAGAAACAGAATTTAGCAAGTATCAATAGTAAATTAAAAGAACAAATTGAGGTAGTTCTTAAATTTAAACTGGATCCTGAGTTTTCAATTAAGGAGGCCCAATTACAAAACATAATAGAAAGGTTTAAATACAATCTCAAAGAAAGGAAACACCAACAATTTGTCCGAGACTTACAGGATTTTCGTGACAATAAAGCGTATAATTATACCGAATCACGGCAGCCCCATAGGGGAGAAACGGATATTTCCTCTTCCGATACGGATACAGGTACATCAGAATATCAGAATTCTTTTAGAGGAGTAGAAAGAGGACGTACCTATAGTGGGAGAGATAGAAAGAGAGGACAATCTGGACGATCTAGATCAAGAGGCAGTAGTTTTTTAGAGAGAGAGAGATACCAACTGAGAGAGAGACCATAATGGGTAAAGATAACAATCTGTCCATTATTAATCTTTCAGACAAAATTCTAACGGCAGATGAAAAATCTCTATTACAAGAAGGACTCTCATTTATCCCTACAACATCTTTGGACCTTTTTTACGTGGACTAAAGATGTGGAATTATTTGTTAGAAAATTAAAATGGCACAAATTCCATAAAATGAGGGAGAGAAGGGAAGGTATGAATCTTGGCTTTACAGATGAAGAACTTAACTGTTTACGGGATCTTGACCAACTGCAAAAAGAGAGTAACAGGGAGATTGGTAAGGGACCCTTTACACAGTGTAAGATCAAAAATACACATTCACCACCTGTTGGAGATGTATCGTGTATTGATGTGTTTCGCAAACTAGTATTAAAGGATCTCTCAGAAATACAACAGGATTGAAGAATTTCTAACGTCAATTCTATGCAAACACAGGCTTTGCTAACGTTGGAAAGGGATATGAATACAATAATCAAGCCTTCGGATAAGGGGGGCAACATTGTCCTCCTTAAAAGAATGGACTACATTAAGATGTGCCAAACCATTTTGGATGATGGTTCTAGTTATGAGATCCTTTCTAAAGATCCAACTCCAGAATATAAGAAGGAGCTATTTGAAATCTTAATGCATGCCAAGATGAATGGGCTCATTGATGAGAATGAATACAAATTCATGGCTGTTAAATCACCACAAACAGCTACCTTTTATGCTCTCCCAAAGGTCCACAAGGGCCTTACGCCCTTGAAAGGGCGACCAATAGTGTCAGGCATTGACTGCCTGACACAAAATGTTGGTATCTACTTGGATAAATGTCTGAGGGAATATGTCATCACTCTCCCTTCATTTATCCGAGATACTATGGATCTGCTGTCCAAAATTGAAGATGTTTCAGTGGAGGAAAACACAATTCTGGCCACCATTGACGTTGAGGCGCTTTATTCATCTATCCCACATGCCATGGGGTTAAGGGCTGTAGAATATTTCCTCTCGATGAGAGGGTCACAATTTCAGGCACACAACAACTTGATTTTGAACCTTATGGAATTTGTTCTAACAAGGAATTTTTTCTTGTTCAATGGTCGCGTGTACCACCAGCTCAGGGGCACCGCAATGGGTAATCCTTGCGCGCCTACTTATGCAAATCTGCTCCTGGGCTGGTGGGAGGCGACCATTGTTTTCTGTGATGAGTCTATTTGGCCCAGTCTAGTGTTGTCCTCTGGGCCCGCTACATAGATGACATCTTTGTTTTGTGGGCGGGTCCAGGGGACTCTTTCAATAAATGGGTTAATACTCTAAACCAAAACCCAATGGGTCTAAAATTCACCTCTGAATGGAGTAACAAGAGTCTAGCTTTCCTTGACGTTGAGATAAGAAGAGAAATCTCTGGTGAACTGTCAACCACAGTTTACCGTAAACCTACGGCGACTAATAGTCTCCTGAGTTGGAGAAGTTGTCATCCTCTACCATTAAAAAGAGGGATTCCAAAAGGTCAGTTTTTGAGACTAAGAAGAAATTGCTCAAATGTTTTGGAATTTCATGAAAAGGCTCGGGATCTTGAACAAAGATTCATCAGTAGGGGTTATCCTAAAAGAACGATCAAGGAAGCGTATAAACATGCATTATCACAGGATCGCTCACAACTCCTAATTCCAAAACAAAAAGAGGTGACACAGTCTCAGATCAGACTGATAAGTACTTTTGATCGAGCACATTCTGTCATCAGGACGTCCCTAATGAAACACTGGGACGTCTTGAGGATGGATAATGACCTTAAGGAAGTATTGCCATTACATGCTCAGATCACTTACAGGAGAGGTAGAAGTCTGGGAGACAGATTGACACACAGCCATCTTCCTCCTGAGGTAAAACCAGAATCATGGCTTCAAAGACAGCCCAAAGGCTACTTTAAATGTGGCCATTGCAAGGCTTGTAAAATGGTGAAACCTTCCAAATATTTTTATAGCAATGTTAACAAGCGATCTTTTGAAATTAGAGATTTTGTCAACTGTAGATCCCCAAATGTCATCTACAAGGCCACATGCTTTTGTCCTCTAGAGTATGTGGGAAAAACGATAAGGCCGTGGAAAGTTAGGATTTTGGAGCATTTAGGTGACATCAGAAACAAAAGAGATACTCCACTGGCAAAACATGTGAATGAAGTCCATGGAGGACAATATACTGAGATAAAAGTTGAGGCACTAGAAGTGGTACGTCAATCAATACGTGGTGGTGATATTGACAGAAGAGTACTCCAGGCTGAAGTTAAATGGATTCATAGATTGAAGATGGTATACCCCCAGGGCTTGAATGAGCAGCTTAATTTTAGCTGCTTTATATAATAGGGCCACTATTAGGTATACATCATTAACTATCTGTGATTCTTACTTTATATCGTCATATACAAATCATAAAATCATCCTTGGGTATAAGATCACTATCTGCCCCCTATCGATTGTATTTATCTATCCCATTATTTCCGTATGGACTGGGATGGTCCATTTTACCATGCAATTCTTTTGTGGTTTGGATTCAGGCTGCATGGGTGGATGTTTGTTGTTGTTTTGTTTTTTCCATCTGCTACATGTAGATATCAGAGGAGATTGGTGCCACATACATTATATTTACTCTAGCCACGATTGCTCCCAACCAGTGTTCTTAATCTGAATGCCACAAATCCCCTTGTAACATTATCTATTTTGTAATCTTCTTGCGCGGCGCAGTCTGTTCTGACAGTGCGGGCGGAGATTTCCCCTGCTGACGAGGTAAATCCTCGCTACATGTGTATCTAACACTCCCTCCTCTACGTCAGAGTAGAGGGCGTGTCTCTGAGCCCGGATGCCGAGTTCAGTACAAAACATGCGCATGCGCATTTTCTGACGAGAGACGCCGAACACTCGGACATTGAATAATGTCAGTGGAAGATAGAAACTTATCTCCACTAAAAGAGAGTTAGTAGATTGTATCTATTGCGACGCACTTGTTATATGCCAATGGCGAGAATAACCTGACAACTGCTTGGCACATGTCCCTTTTTGCAGACTTTTTAAACACATGGGGGACATAGAATTTCAATGTCTACCCTGGTAACTGTAAGTAGCAAGTCGGCCGTGCATTAATCAGTATATGAACCGGTGAGTATACTATCTCTCCACTCTTGGAGATAAATAAGATATTAGTGGGATATTATTGATTATAGGAGACACTTCTCCAAGATATATATCCTTGAAAGGTGTTTGTCGTCTTATGGTTCCATGGATATGTTTAAAGATATGGACCAGGACAAGATTTATCTTAATCTGCCTTGATACTCACGGTTCAGACTTGGTACTTTTGGTTATGGTTGGCATACATCTTTTAAGTTCCTTGATCTAAAAGGAAGATATTGTGCCTAACTTGTCAGTAATCTTTTTTGGTTACCATATATTCAACCCCTGAGGAATTCTCATAGCAATCTTGAGAAAGAAACGCGTCGGGTTTATTTGTATTTATTTGTACATATTTTTTTCTCACCTTTTTCACTTTAGGTATTATCACCGGTAGGGTGTAGTAGGGTTTTTTAGTTAGGTTCCTGGCGGGGTCGTCCTTATTGGGACGTTGTCCTTGCATTCTTCACCAGTAGGCAGTTAGTGTATAGGGGTTTATAGGGTCAGTATCTCCTGGCCACTGTTTATCTCTATATTTTAGTTGTACATGTGTGTCTATCTCTTGCTTTCTTGCGTATTTTTTATATTATATTATTAAAAGTTATATTTTATAGTTTACTCCAGTGATTCACAGGAAGAAGGGCATAGCCTACATGACATGTGCAGAGATGAAGCCAATCATAGACCGGCGGGATTCTGTGACGTCACCGCACTATATAAGTCCGGTCGCGACGCTGGGAGCTCATACCGCTCTCACTGTACTGAGTAGGGAAGGTGCTGCCGCGGCTGATAATGATATCTCTTAACTAAAGAACTCATTTTATAAGTCGATTTTTGGGGGGTGTGTCACAGCTTGTTTCAGAGACTGCTTCTCTTACATTCTAATTCTGATTTTGTGGGGTATTGGAACTGAAGTCCAGTGTGCGTCCAATGCAGCTGCATATACATTTTAATGCTATCTGCTCACAGCACATTGAATATCCAAGGGTTATCTAAGCCTGTTCTGTTGTATTCATTTAAAGAAACAGCGTTTTTACAATACAAATACCACTTCATTTTTGGTTGCTCAATTCTTTTGCGCAATTTACATCCAGGGGTTAATTAAGCGTTGTTCTGCTGTTGTGGTCACTAAAAGAAACCGTCTTTTTCACCGCCAAAAAAATACATTTTTCCTGTAGCATAATTCATAACTGAAGGTTAATTACAAGTTTTTGTCACTTGTTGTGTACCGTAAAATACACGCCGTTGTAACATGCTACAAAGTTGGTAGTTTTTGGTTGCTCAATTCTTTTGTGCAATTTACATCCAGGGGTTAATTAAGCGTTGTTCTGCTGTTGTGGTCACTAAAAAAAGGATTACAGGATGAATAACGTCATTCCACTGCTTCATGTCCTGGAACAGATGCTGAAAAATCTGTCTGGGCAGGGGACTGGAGACGTGGCGACTACATCTCGTGGCCACATGAGTCCAGTGGGGACTGAAATGGAGGAGGAGGAGGAGGAGGACATTGGAGCAGAAGCATTGTCTGGTGAAATGAGTGGATTTTCTACCCAGGTGACAAGAGAGGAGGAGCAGGAGCTGGAGGAGGTAGATGGAGATGAGGAAGACGAGGCAGATGACCCGCAAGCACCGTGGCAGTATACATTGGAGATGGAGGCAGGGCGCCCCTTGGAGTCACTTGCTCAGATGGCCCGCTGCATGCTGATTTGCCTGGCTAGTGACAGCCGAATAGTCACCATCCGGCAGAGGGATGACTTCTGGCTCTCCACCCTATTGGACCCTCGCTACCGGTCCAAAATGAGAGCCTTTTTCCCAGCTGCTGAGAGGGAGGACAAACTCAAATACTATAGGGAAATCCTCCGTAGTCAGTTGTCCGCTGCCTATGTGCGGCATCATTCCTCCTCTAACAGGTCTGACCGGGGGGTTCTTCAGTGCTCACGTACAACGGCCGCGGCTGCCGGGGGCCGGTGGGGGGATAGGAGCAGTACCAGCTCCATCAGAAGCAACCTAAGTCTGAAGTCACTGATGAGCAGCTTCCTTCCCCGCCTAGTGAGGAGGGCAGTCGCAGCAGCGCAGCAGCAGGACCTGGAGCAGACCCTGAACCAACAGGTAGGTGGCCTACTTGGACAGCACTCTGCCACCTCAGTTAGAAGATCCGCTGGACTACTGGGCAGCCAAGCTGGATGTGCGGCCACAATTTGCCGAGTTTGCAGTGGAGAAGCTGTCCTGCCCGGCCAGTAGTGTGGCATCAGAGCGGGTGTTCAGTGCAGCGGGGGCCCTCGTTACCCCAAGGAGAACCCGCTTTTCCACAGGAAATGTGGACCGACTGACCTTTGTCAAGATGAATCAGGCGTGGATCGGCCAGGATTTCCACACACCAATGCCTTAGGCGTCAGACTACATCAGCCATGACGCCACACCCAAACTGGGTTCAAACTACCTGCCTCAGCCACTATTCTGATGCCGCTACCCACCTGATGCCACACATCTGTTGACAGTTTCTCCATCTGCCACCAACCATCTTTACCAGGGACTGGTATTGCCACCCACCTCCACACTCTTTCATTGTGCCACTCTATGACCTCATGCTGCTGCTGCTGCCGTGACCTCCACACTGTGTCATTGTGCCACTCTGTGGCCTACTCCTGTTTTTGCCACCTCCAGAATGTCATTGTGCCACTGTCTGACCTCATGCTGCTGCTGCCGTGACCTCCACACTGTGTCATTGTGCCACTCTGTGGCCTACTCCTGTTTTTGCCACCTCCAGAATTTGTCATTGTGCCACTCTCTGACCTCATGCTGCTGCTGTGGCTGTTGCCGTGCCCTCTACACCCTGTCATTGTGCCACTCTCTGACCTCATGCTGTTGCTCCTGCCGTCACCTCCACTCTGTGTCATTGTGCCACTCTGTGGCCTACTCCTGTTTTTGCCACCTCCAGAATGTCATTGTGCCACTCTCTGACCTCGTGCTGCTGCTGTGGCTGCTGCCGTAACCTCCACACTCTGTCATTGTGCCACACTGTGGCCTACTACTGTTTTGCCACCTCCAGAATGTCATTGTGCCACTGCCTGACCTCATGCTGCTGCTGTGGCTGCTGCCATGTCCTCCACACTGTGTCATTGTGCCACTCTGTGGCCTACTCCTGTTTTTTCCACCTCCACACTGTCATTGTGCCACTGTCTGACCTCCTGCTGCTGCTGCCGTGACCTCCACACTGTGTTATTGTGCCACTCTGCGGCCTACTCCAGTTTTTGCCACCTCCAGAATGTCATTGTTGTAACGGAGGAGTGGATCCGCTGGGCCAACGCAAGCGATGATAGCTAAGCCACGCCAGGGAACGGAGTCTAAGTAGCCCCCGGTTTTCACCAGAGCCCGCCGCAAAGCGGGATGGACTTGCTGCGGCGTGAGGCTACCAGGTCGTTACCCCTGACGTGACTTGCTTGCGATGGCGGCCGGGGTACAGCATGGTGCAAAATCGTAATCCGGAGGCGTAGTCGGGGACAGGCAGAAGGTCAGGGCAGGCGGCAGAGGTTCGTGGTCAGAGGCAGGCAGACGGTCAGGGCAGGCGGCAAACAGGCAAGGTCAGGAAACGTAAGCAGGCGGACTGGTACACGGGAAATCAAGACTGAACTCAACACACTCTAAACGCTCCAAAAACACACCAACAGACTGGCAGCGAGTGCTAGGGACGTCTACCATATATAGGACCAGCGGCCGTCAATTAACCAATTAAGCAGGGATTATGCGCGCGGCGGCTGTCAGAGCTGGAGACAGGAGCGGGGACTGGTAAGTACGGGGTTTCCAGCCCTAGAGCAGAAGGACCACGGCTGCGGGCAGCCGCAGCACCCGTGCCGGACCCCGTGCGTACAGGGGGACGGCCGCGGCGAGCTGCGGCGGCGCCGCGCGCCGTGACAATTGTGCCACTGTCTGACCTCATGCTGCTGCTGCCGTGACCTCCACACTGTGTTATTGTGCCACTCTGTGGCCTACTCCAGTTTTTGCCACCTCCAGAATGTCATTGTTGTAACGGAGGAATGGATCCGCTGGGCCAACGCAAGCGATGATAGCTAAGCCACGCCAGGGAACGGAGTCTAAGTAGCCCCCGGTTTTCACCAGAGCCCGCCGCAAAGCGGGATGGACTTGCTGCGGCGTGAGGCTACCAGGTCGTTACCCCTGACGTGACTTGCTTGCGATGGCGGCCGGGGTACAGCGTGGTGCAAAATCGTAATCCGGAGGTGTAGTCGGGGACAGGCAGAAGGTCAGAGCAGGCGGCAGAGGTTCATGGTCAGAGGCAGACAGACGGTCAGGGCAGGCGGCAAACAGGCAAGGTCAGGAAACGTAAGCAGGCGGACTGGTACACGGGAAATCAGGACTGAACTCAACACACTCTAAACGCTCCAAAAACACACCAACAGACTGGCAGCGAGTGCTAGGGACGTCTACCATATATAGGACCAGCGGCCGTCAATTAACCTTAAGCAGGGATTATGCGCGCGGCGGCTGTCAGAGCTGGAGACAGGAGCGGGGACTGGTAAGTACAGGGTTTCCAGCCATAGAGCAGAAGGACCACGGCTGCGGGCAGCCGCAGCACCCGTGCCGGACCCCGTGCGCACAGGGGGACGGCCGCGGCGAGCTGCGGCGGCGCCGCGCGCCGTGACAATTGTGCCAATGTCTGACCTCATGCTGCTGTTGCCGTGACCTCCACAATGTGTCATTGTGCCACTCTCTGACCTCATGCTGCTGTGGCTGCCGCCGTCACCTCCACACTCTGTCACTGATGTTGCCACCTGAGCTCTCAGCTTGTTTTTTTCCAGCTTTCGCTGCCATGACTTTATCAGGCTACATTCCCGCTTCAGTTTTTTGGTCAGTTTTGCCCTCATAAGTGCCCAGGGAATTTTATAGTGAAGCGATTCTAAAAGCGGCGGCAGTCATGTGCGTGTCATACTAAAACACATCATTGTATGAAGACCAAACCAAGCTCCTTCTGCATATTTAAGCATTTAAGCATGGCACAACGTTCTACAGCACCCTGCAGGCTCTGTGCAGCCTGGAAATAGCTGTTTTTTAATGTGATTCGTCCCAAAGTATTTCGGACCGAAAGGAATTTTGTCGGAAAATTCGGCAAAGTCATTGAATTTTTGAGAAATTTGCCCATCTCTAATTATAATATTCATGTTTTGCAGTCATCAGGATTTGGGTGGAGAGAGTTGTGTGGTATATAAATACACCATCATATACAGAAAACAAATACAAACCATTACACCTGTATTATACAGTTTGTCAAAGTATGTACTGTTTTATGTACTGAAAATATTTCTATTTTTAAAAGAGTAGAGGAACCCAGGTAGCAAGGCTAAGATGCAACTACCTACTGTAGGTGTCAGAAAAATGATTACAGACACATAAGTCATATGTGCCCAGAAAATGTAAACTTACATTTCTTTTTGATTTCTATTTTATATTTACCTTTGTTGAATTTTATATACAAGTATTGCATTTCACTAACATCCTTATCTCTTGGAAAAATAAAGCTGCTGTAGGTAAAATACCATAATAAACCAATTGTAATTACTGGATTTTACAATAGGTCTCTAACCGCACACACTCACACCGACCAATTTATTGGTTCCTCTCCTCAAGGAGAAATCTTTCCCCTTTCAAAGCCACTCTTGCCTCTCACCCAGCCAACCAGTAAGTTCTACACTGCACTGACGAGGGACAAATACCCCAAAACAACTGTCTGAAGTTGAACTTAACCGGTTTGGCTCAAATCCCTTTCACATTGCTAGGCTCCTGTGAGCTACATGTGAACTGAGGATAATTACATCCAATAGAGTGTGCTATAGAGCTCCTCAGCTCTTTTCCCATAAGCCTTTGCTTTATGCAAAACAGTCAGTGAGGTCTAAAAGGCACGTAATCCCTTATATCGACCAATTTATTGGTTCCTCTCCTCAAGGAGACATCTTTCCCCTTTAGAAATAGGTCTCTAAAACATCTTCAGCTCTGTGCCATAGTATTCCCCTTTATATATAGTAAGAACAGTATTATTACTAAGTATCATATCTTTCCAAAGTTTTAATGATTACAACTCTTGCATTTGGGTCCACCTTGAAAGGAAAGCCCCAAATTTTCTGTAAGATTTAAGAAACATCCTAAATTTACTGTCTCTAATGTCCAAGTGTCCATTAGCTTCCATTGTAAAGCAAAACAATACAATACCGAACTCTGTTTATAGCAATAACAAGTTGCATTTTAAAACATTTTTTAAAATTTGTATATATTAATTCTCCACCAACATAAATATGTCCTACTGACGCTGGGACAGTGTGTCTGAGTGTATGTGACCACCTACTTTGGACACAGGTGAAAAATCTGAGAGGGTATCAAAAAGAACCCCTTGGTGGCTCCATACACAAGGATATAACAGCAATATCCAGACACATGAGCACTTTTCAAATGTTTTAAATTGAAAAATGTGATGGTTTGCCTGTTTTAACAGAGTCAATTATTCTTAATTTGTGGGACAACACTTTTAAAGGATATCAACACATTAACACCTTTTCATACACCATCATTTGGATTCCTATGTTAATATTAATATTTTGCATCAACATATTGGGACACACTGTTCACAAATTGTGTTCAGTTTACAACTACTTTTAGCCATACCATATTTTCTAGACCTCTTTTCAAAACTGTCCAGGGAGGCTTAAAAAAGTGTCTAAAGCAGTAAATTTGGCAAACAGCATGTATAGCACTTCTTTTCTACAATTTTCACCTTAGTTTCACCAACAGCTTTGTCACATTGGAAACCTAGTTACCTAAAACATGTAGTAATTTAAATTGTAGGCAAACTATGCTGGGAAGCAATTTCATTCCATTGGAAACATTTGCCTTTGTTTTGAAGTAAGCAAGATAATTATAGTAACCTGCTGCCTGGCACAGTACATCATTTATACAAATGATGCCAAAAAGGCAATGTTGTTTTAATAGCTATTGTAGCTAGGAAGGAAAAACAGCAATAAAAGTGGTTTATAGCAATACATTTTAAGGAAAAAATACTGTAACAAACAAAAATACCAAATGAATGCTACATATAACAATGAAAAGTAAAACAATGAAACCTGGATCAGGCTAGGTTTTCAGTAACACTGGTTTACATTCAGCCCTCAATGTATTTATGTGTGCATAGGGGATTAGACAATGAACACATTTTTGGCACCAGCCTTCAATCTGTAGCACATTGACCTCAATTTAAAAAAAAAAAATGAAAGGAAAAGCTACCCTTTTGTGTCTGTCTCTTTCTGATCCAAGAAACATCTTTGTTGGACCATAAACTTAAAGAGTCATAACTGTATGTTAATTTCCATTACACTCTAAAACAGGTGTGCATCATTACATCTGTTTCTCAGTTGGATCAATTTAGATTTTTTAAAAGATTTTTTTAAAATCCATAACATAAAAAGGAAACAAAAATAATAATGTAAATTCATATTTTTTTTCTCTACAACACACTTAAATGAAGCATGATTTGTAAATGTTTTGGACAAAGAAATGTATTTATAAATACAAAGCATGAAAAATCTGCTGTAGGCAACAAATGTGTTTAAATAGCCCCATGAGTGATATAAAAACTAACCTCAAATTAGGGGATATATTGGGGGTTTACATTACTTTCTAGGTGCATAAGGTATGTGTATACACTTGTCTTTTTGGTTTTTCTTGCTGCAGCTCTTCCTCTGCTCCAATGTACTACTGGAATAATGGTTATGTCATGTTTATAGTAGCTACAACATTAGCAATATTTGCTCATAGTATTGTTGAATTCCTTTTAATGAGTGATATGTCCAGAAGTTGCTTTAAAGTCCATCTAAAGTATTAAGCCTACCTGCAGCATTTATTTATTATTTTCTTTTTGCTGTATTGTGTTTGTGGTTATTGGTATTTTTATCAAAACTCAGGTATGACATTTTGCTGGTGATTTTCTTCACCGGTTTACACATTAAACCACCATTAAAACACACAGTATAATTTGCATTTTAAAACAAAGGAGAAAAAGGAAGATGGCCATTGTAATGTGTATAATAATAGCAAATACCCATCATGCCTTTTCTCTCTCTCTCTGTTTATATATGAATAGAAGCTCACAACATGGACTATCGAAATAGCTCCATCAATCTCTAAAAGAACTGGGTGTTAAGACTTTGCAATATTTAACATAAATATAGTTCTAGGGAGTGTTGCCTTCTCCAGACTAAAAAAGTTTTAACATCAATTACAGACTTATCACAAACTGGTTTTTTTCTTACTACTGATGAATTTTGGAATAATACAGGCTTCTTTAAATCTTTTAAATATGGTATCAGTACAATAATTGATGCACAATACAGAACACTTTATCAGAATTCGATTAGTGTGTCCAAAGCTTAAATAATTCATTATGTTCATCACTTTATTCATCTCACACACCATCATAAGTATTTATAAATAAATGTATATACATCAACTCCCAAAAAGGTTATGCCTCGTTCACACGGCTTATTTCGCAACGGATTTGCGGCCGTATTTGCGGCCGCAAATCCGTTGTGAAATCAGTTACAAACAAGTAACTGGCAGTTTTACATTGATTTTAATGGGAAATACGTGTCGTCGTTCAGACGACACTTATTTCCGTTCCGGATTGCAGCCGCGGATTGCAGCCGCAAAACGGCCGGAAAAACAATGTGCATGTCAATTATTTCCGGACGGATTCACCACCTATACTAAATGGGGATGGTGAATCCGTCGGGAAATCAGTTCCAAATACGTGCCACACTTAGTGGCACTTATTTGAAACTGATTTTCACCTGATTTCAGAACGTATTTACGATCGGCAATCCGATGTAAATACGTTCTGAATTAAGCCGTGTGAATATAGCCTTACATGCGTAATTTATAAAGAATGTGCAAACAAAACAAAGAAAAATCTCCTTAATTAGGTTAGCGTTAGCGTTAGGCATTTTTTTAATTCATAATAGAAAATTTAGTGTCCCCAATTACAATAACTCTAGAGAAGCAAGGGGAGTTCAAACCCCACAGATTAAGAAAGCAGTAAATTGTGCTTTAAACCTCAAGTTAATATAGTAACATTTAAACTACGAGGACCAAGGGTGACATTGTGGGTAAAATCAAAAATACATTGATGGGTGCATCCATCACCAATTCTTCAACAATTTCCTATGAGCATACTCAAAAGTACACTGCCTGCCACAAATCATGGAACTGTATTGTATGGAGCGTGGCTTTTTATAAAGGGGCTAAATGTGCTTAAATAACAAAGCTGTGTGTGTTTTTCAATTTTAAATACTGTGTCGCTGATTGTTTCTTGTAACTTGAGATAGTGTGTCCTATATTGTCTGTATGTCCAAAGTGGCAGAGACTGGTAAACTACAGTACTCAGCAGTACTGCTGTGTCCTGTTATGGTAACTGACAGAGCAAATAATAGTTTCCCTGCTGCCAGGTGCTAACATCAGCACAAGGCTATTAAGAGCCTGACACTATTACAGGTGTGTACATTGTGATGCTGCAGCACTGTACCACAAGGCCTATAGAAGTGTCACAAAACTGCAGATATAAGGAAGCATTTTGATATCAGGAAGTATACTGTGGTTGGTCATGTTAAGGTGCATGAGGAACTTTCAGCTGACCTATCAGACACAATTGGGCTTGTCCATTGAGAGTGTTGATGGGCTTGATGCCACAGAAAGAGAATGAGGAAATGATGAGTGGTGGTTAAACTAGAGTACTGTGGGGAGCAATAAATGGAAAGTGGCACTGGGGTGTAACTTTACAAGGCAAGGAGTTTAAACAAAGGATCAGATTGTGCGCGTATGAAGAAAATACAGGGCTATTATGGTATAATTACAATGTGACAGAAATTTAAATGGTGCTGGAAATGTTCAGGAGCTACTTAAGCTTTCAGAAGAATAAATAGTAGTTAAAATTATTTTTTGTTAAAGTATTGATGCTCTATTAGAAATAATTTCAAACAAAGCCCAATGAGAATCATTCTAGTTTCAGAAATTAAATTATTTACAGATGTTACAATTCCACTGACCTGGGGCAAGGGTTGTTTATTGGAAAAAAAAATTGTTTCTAAATAATGTCTCTCCCAAAATAAGGCACTTTGATAATACATAATTATTAGGTTTACTGGGATCTCCCTCAGTTCTTTCTCACCTGTTTGGTGACAGGAAGCTCAGTAGTTCTTTGTGTCTTGATACACAGGAAAAAGCTCTGTGTCGAACAGTAGATCAGGTGACAAGAGGTTTGGCCTTTTTTAAAGCTGCCTTTGAAGCCACACCTCTTTGGCCCTGCCCTTCTGAGGCGTTCAACATAACAGGGCAGATGGAGGGGTACACTTAAAAAGAGGTTGTAATGGTGGAAGATAAAAAAAGACAACAAGGGATCCTGGTGCTTGAAGTTTTGCAGAGACTAAATACAGCATGTGAAAAGCATAACTTACCACAGAAAACTTCACAGGGTGATGAAAAAGCAATCAAGCTGAGATTTTTGTTGGGTTTGCTAGACAACCCTTTTAAATTTTAAAAAATGTCTTATGTTGAATATTCAAAAATTGTACCATCTAATCATCTACCATCATCTAAGTTGTTAGTCTTAGTTTATATTTATACATTCAGTTAATGTCTGGTAAATTGCAGAACACTGGATTATGAATTATAGATACACCATGAACAGTGAAGTACAATTTATGAGGGATTTAATGTCTTATTCCTCTACAACTATATAAGACATGAATACAGCAGTCCAATGTCACAGGAGAATAATCTGACATTAAATGCTTCATGAATTGTATCTTACAGTTTGAGGTGTACCAATTGGAGAGACCATGTGGCCTCCAGTATGTTGGTCTGACATTGCAATATGTAAGGATGAGAATAAAAATCCATTGATCTAAAATTAGATCTGAATATGCACTTTATAATTTCTTCCACATTTCAACATGTGTCATTAGGCAGAACTCTGTGTCTTTCAACATACATTTTTCTAACGTAATAAAAACCACTTCATCAGACTAACAAGCCTATGCTGTTTCACAGAGCCAACTTCAGGCTCACACTTTCTGGTTAGACTGTGGATAAGTCTATATCTGTGATTGTCCTCTGAGCTCTGCTACTATTTTAGTCTGTTAAAGGGACATTAGTGTTGAAGGTGATGCAGACAGGACCATATTTTCCATTGCGCAGGATAGTTGGTTGCCCTTGCTCCCCATGAGGACAGGGGGCCTGCCTGGGCAGATACCTACCCTGCCCAGTGCAAACAGTAACACTTCCCATGCGGCAGTTCTGGGCGGCACATTGGTGTTCAGGCCCAGACCCATCGCACCTCTTCAGTAAGCGGTGCAGGAGGTGTGACACAGCTATCATGCCTTCTGCTCCACTCTATCTCCCAGGTTCAATGCCCATAGGCTTCCGGTCTAGGAGATCCCGAGAGCAACATCCTGATTTAGGCAGTGTGATGACGTCACACCGCTTACACCTTGAACAGGCTCCCGGAGTGAGCATGAGAGGTGAGTAGCGTTTTTTTTACATTTTTTTTATCAGTCAGAGGGGCCACATTTTCTATACAGTAGGCATATAATATACAGGGGGCCATAACCCACAGGGAGAATTATAACCTACAGGGAGCCATAACTTACAGGGGGCCATATTACCTTCAGGGGACCTATAATTTACAGGGGGTCATATTTCCTACAGAGGGCCTATAACCTACAGGGGGCCATATAACCTACACAGGACATATAACCTACATGAGGCCATATTAGCTACAAAGGGCCATATAGCCTATAATGGCCATATTATCTATAGGGGGCCTATAACCTAGAGGGGGCCTATAACCTACCGGGGCCTATAACCTACAATGGGGCATATAACCAACAGGGGGCCTTAATACCTACAGGGGACCATATTATCTACAGGGGTCATATTACCTAGAGGGGCCATATTACCTACAGTGGGCCCCCATATACCTACTTAAAGTGGTCTATATACCTGCATACTAAATGGTGGGAAACATTAATACCTACCCGACCACTGTAACTCCCTGCTTATCGGTCTCCCTCTGTGAAAACTCTCCCCTCTCCAATCTGTCCTGAATGCAGCAGCCAGACTCATCTTTCTTTCCAGCCGCTATACTCATGCCTCTGCCCTGTGTCAGTCACTGCACTGGTTGCCTATCCAGGACAGGATACAACATAAACTCATCACTCTCACCCATAAAGCTCTCCACAATGCTGCACCTCCCTACATCTCCTCCCTCATCTCTGTCTACCACCCTACCCGCTCTCTCCGCTCTGCTGATGATATCAGGTTACACTCAATCATCCGAACCTCCCATGCCCGTCTCCAAGACTTCACACGTGCGGCACCAGTTCTCTGGAACATGCTACCGCGGGCGATCAGGCACATTGACAACACTCAGCTTTAAAAGAGCACTGAGTACATCTTCTCACTCTGGCCTACCAGAATCCCTAATGCTAACACCCCTCCCCCCCACTCCCTAGCGCACTCATCTCATTTTCGTCATTTAACTGTATATAGATGTACTGTTTGGGTGGCAGGTTCATCCGAATTCTACATATAACAACTAGAGATGGACGAATTTCACAAAAATAACTTCGGTCCGAATTACTTTGGGGCGAATCACGTTAAAAAACAGCTATTTCCAGGCTGCACAGAGCCTGCAGGGTGCTGGAGAACGTTGTGCCATGCTTAAATATACAGAGGGAGCTTGGTTTGGTCTTCATACAATGTTGTGTTTTAGTATGACACGCACATGACTGCTGCCGCTCTTAGCATCGCTTCACTATAAAATTCCCTGGGCACTTAAGAGGGCAAAACTGACCAAAAAACTGAAGGGGGAATGTAGCCTGATAAAGTCATGGCAGCGACAGCTGGAAAAAAACAAGCAGAGGGCTCAGGTGGCAACATCAGTGACAGAGTGTGGAGGTGACGGCGGCAGCCACAGCAGCATGAGGTCAGAAAGTGGCACAATGACATTCTGGAGGTGGCAAAAACAGGAGTAGGCCAAAGAGTGGCACAATGACACAGTGTGGAGTTGACGGCATCAACAGCAGCAGCAGCATGAAGTCCGACAGTGGCACAATGACAGAGTGTGTAGGTCATGGCAGCAGCCACCGCAGCAGCATGAAGTCAGACAGTAGCACAATAACACAGTGTGTAGGTCACGGCAGCAGCAGCATGAGGTCAGACAGTGGCACAATGACATTCTGGAGGTGGCAAAACAGTAGGTGGCCACAGAGTGGCACAATGACAGAGAGTGGAGGTGACGGTGGCAGCAGCATGAGGTCAGACAGTGGCACAATGACATTTTGGAGGTGGAAAAAACTGGAGAAGGCCACAGAATGGCACAATGACAGTGTGGAGGGAACGGCAGCAGCAGCAGCATGAGGTCAGGCAGTGGCACAATGACATTCTGGAGGTGGCAAATACTGGAGTAGGCCACAGAGTGGCACAATGACACAGTGTGTAGGTCACGGCAGCAGCCACAGCAGCAGCATGAGGTCAGACAGTGGCACAATGACACAGTGTGTAGGTCATGGCAGCAGCAGCATGAGGTCAGTGCACTGACACAGTGGCACACAATGGACATTCTGGAGGTGGCAAAACAGTATAGGCCACAGAGTGGCACAATGACAGAGTGGAGGTGACGGCGCAGCAGCATGAGATCAGAGAGTGTGCACAAGACATTCTGTAGGTGGCAAAAACAGTAGTAGGCCACAGAGTGGCACAATGACAGAGAGTGGAGGTGACGGCAGCAGCAGCAGAGGATCAGACAGTGGCACAATGACATTCTGGAGGCGGCAAAAACAGGAGTAGGCCACCGAGTGCCACAATGACACAGAGTGGAGGTCACGGCAGCAGCAGCAAGAGGTCTAGACAGTGGCACAATGACAATCTGGAGGTGGCAAAACCAGTATAGGCACAAGAGTTGGACAATGACAGAGAGTGGAGGTGCACGGCGGCAGCATGAGATCAAGAGGGGCACAATGACATTCTGTAGGTGGCAAAAACAGTAGTGGCCACATGGCCAATGACAGAAAAGTGGAGGTGCGGCGGCAGCAGCATGAGACGACAGGGGCACAAACATTCGGAGGGGGCAAAAACAGGAGTAGGCCACACGTGCCACAATGACAGAGAGTGGAGGTACGGAGCACAGCATGGGGTTCGGGACAGTGGCACAATGACATTTGGGGGTGAAAAAAATTGGGAGGCCACAAGTTGACAAGGGACACGTGTGGACATCACGGCACCGCAACAGCCGAGCTGGGTCATAAAGTGGCACAATGACAGAGTGTGTAGTTGGGGGGCAATACCAGTCCCTGGTAAAGATGGTTGGTGGCAGATGGAGAAACTGTCAGCAGATGTGTGGCATCAGGCGGGTGGCGGCATCAGAATAGTGTCTGAGGCAGGTAGTTTGAAACCAGAATCATTTATCACAGTTTTGGTTAGGCGTCATTGCTGATGTAGTCTGGCGCCTAAGGCATTGGTGTGGAAATACTGGCCGATCCACGCCTCATGAATCTTGACAAAGGACAGTCGTTCCACATTACCCATGGACAAGCGGGTTCTCCTTCGGGTAACGAAGGCCCCCACCGCACTGAACACCCGCTCTGATGCCACACTACTGGCCGGGCAGGACAGCTTCTCCACTGCAAACTCGGCAAGTTGCGGCCACACATCCAGTTTGGCTGCCCAGTAGTCCAGCGGATCTTCTAACTGGGGTGGCAGAGTGCTGTCCAAGTAGGCCACCACCTGTTGGTTCAGGGACTGCTCCACGTCCTGCTGCTGCTGGCGACTGTCTTCCTCACTAGGCAGGTGAAGGAAGCTGCTCATCAGTGACTCCAGACTTAGGTTGCTGCTGATGGAGCTGGTACTGCTCCTACCCCCCCACCTTCCCCCAGCAGCTGCGGCAGTAGTACGTGAGCGCTGAAGAACCCCCCGGTCAGACCTGTCAGAGGAGGGACGATGCCGCACATAGGCAGCGGCCAACTGACTACGGAGGATTTCCCTATAGTATTTAAGTTAGTCCTACCTCTCAATAGCTGGGAAAAAGGCTCCCATTTTGGACCGATAGTGAGGGTCCAATAGGGTGGAGAGCCAGAAGTCATCCCTCTGCCGGATGCTGACTATTCGGCTGTCACTAGCCAGGCAAATCAGCATGCTGCGGGCCATCTGCACAAGTGACTCCGAGGGGCTCCCTGCCTCCATCTCCACTGTATACTGCCACGGTGCTTGCGGGTCATGCCTCATCTTCCTCATCTCCATCTACCTCCTCCAGCTGCTCCTGCTCCTCCTCTCTTGTCACCTGGGTAGAAAATCCCCTCATTTCACCAGACAATGCTTCTGCTCCAATGTCCTCCTCCTCCTCCATTTCAGTCTCCACTGGACTCATGTGGCCGCGAGATGTAGTCGCCACGTCTCCAGTCCCCTGCCCAGACAGATTTTTCAGCATCTGTTCCAGGACATGAAGCAGTGGAATGACGTTATTCATCCCGTAATCCTGGCGACTGACAAATAACGTGGCCTCCTCGAATGGCTAAAAACAAACGGCAGGTGTCACGCATGAGCTGCCCTGGCTGACATCAAAGTTACACAGGGGAGTACTCCTGTCCGCCTGGATCATCAAAAATCGTTAATGGCCTTTCTATGTTCATACAGTCGGTCCAACATTTTCAGGCTTGAATTCCAGCGGGTGGAAACATCGCATATCAGAGCGGGTTGGGGGAGGCCGGTCTGCCGCGGCAACGCGAGGGGGGTGTTCCGGCTTTGTAGGAAGGGATGAAGTGAAATGCACAGTTTCCTGGCCATTTCAGAATCTTCTGAAGATAGTGGAAACTTCAAAAAACCTTTTCACAACCAGATTGAACACGTGCGCCATGCAGGGCGCATGGACCATCCTCATCGGTGCAGCGCGGACACCATGTTCCTCCATTGTCCTGTCACCATGGTTCCGATTTGCAGTTGGCGCGGAAAAAGCCACACATCGATTTCTTGCTGAATGACGCGGAGCAGTTCCTCCCTGTGTGACTTCGTTTCCCCGAGGCAACCCAGGTGTAGAACTGCGTGCACCGCTGTGCCCACCACAAGTGGTATGATGGACCCGTACTTGTGGAGGCTGTGATGGTGGTGGTGGTGGAGAATGAGGGGGGCGGACTTGGCGCAGGAGCCCAGTTTGACAACGTGAAGGTTGAAAGCTCGTCTCCTGTCCAAGTTGTTGGTGTGCCGGGGCGGAAAGTACATTCACCTAGTGGGCCGTTAAGGACATGTACTGGCCCTGACCGTAGTTACAGCTCCAGACGTCCGCGCTGCCGTGCACCTTGGAACAAACAGATAAGCTCAAGGACGGGGCCCACCTTCTGTTTACAAATTTGTGGAAGGGCTGGTACTGCCTTTTTGGAAAAGAAATTACGGCTTGGAACTCTCCATCTCGGCTCGGCAAAAGCCATTAGTTCTCTGAACGGTGCGAGTCCACCATTTGGAAGGGAGGGACTGCAGCCCCAAACCAACTTGGAGAGGAGCATGGTCATTCTTGCACCTTAGGGGGTTGGACGCATACTGTTGTCTCTTGAATCGCCTCGCTGAACGACTGCTGGCGCCATGGTAGCGAGGAGCGGGAGCTCTGGACCGGGAGATGAAACAAAGAGAAACAGCCCCCTTCTGCAGAGGTGGTGGAGCCTTGACTGGCTGCAATGGCATGCATGCTACTGGCCGCTGCTGCTGCTGTTGCTGCGGCGGCTGGATGGACCACCACTCTGAGCCACGTTTCTCCCAGGCCACCAGATGGTGACGCTGCATGTTTTTGACGCAGGGCCATGGTGCCAACGTTAGCTTGGCCACGCTTCACTTTCTGCCCACAGATTCTACATATACCCATATATGGCTCCTTCGGTGACTTAGCAAAGAACTGCCACACCGCCGAGTATCAGATTTTACCCCCAACGCTCCGCACTGGGACTACTAAACCCCCGCTCCCTCGCTGAGCCCTTGTGCCGCTACTTTCTTGGACCTGTGAAGCGGGTTTTTTTACCCCGTGGCTGCTTGGCTCCCGACCTCACTCTGCTGCTACTCTGCTGACTCACGGCCACACAACCCACTTGCTGGCTGCGCCGCTGCCTGACGCGCAAGCTGACGCCCTCTTCTGACGATGATGAAGCCCTTGCCTCACCCAGCTCCCAAGTCCGGACGGCTACATCATCTATTTGTGTTTCATCGTCACTGCTGTCCTCATCGCCGGTCTTGGTATGAAGAGGCTGACCCCTCACAAAAATGACTTTCCATGCCACTCTCAACATCTATACTTTTCCGCCTACTGCAAGAAGCAGGGGATATTGGGGGCCCCATTTCTCGCTGCCAAGTAGCTGCTGACTGGGCCCCCCTCAAATTGTTCATCCCGCTATATAGTGGCGCTGGGGCCCAGACCACATAGTAGATCTCTAGCTGAGGGAACCGGATGGGACAGAGGCGGGTTGAGACAGGGGAGGGCCGCTGACTCGCTCCCGGGCCATGCCAACTAAGGGGTTTTGTCTGATGTTCCCACCGCCTCTTGGGTGGTGTTGTCAGATGTCATCTGGGAGGAAGTGGATGACCTAGTCAACCAATCAAGAACCCTTGGGTTGCTGAACAGCACACGGCCGCTAGATGACAGCGGCAGTTGTAGCCTCACCGAGTGGCCCCTGCTGCGACGTCCACTTGCTGTGCTGCAACCAGGGCCTGGAATTTTTGTGCCTCTGCCACTCGCAGGTGAAGGCCTCCCACCTCTCTGTCTGAATACTGTTTGTTCTAAATGTACAGAAAACTGTTTGATGAAGATTTCTGTATATGATTAAATACACACCCTGTATTTGACTCCAAATGAAACCCCCTAAGAAGCTTGGGTAACCCTTGGATTTTAAAATTTCGCTCCAAAATGGGGAGAAAAATTGACTTGTATGTGCCGTTTAAAAAACTCTGGTATTTTAAATATAAAAGCACCAACAGGCTTAATTAACCTTCGGTATGAATTATGCTACAGAATTTCTTCTGTGGCGGTGAAAAACAAAGTTTCTTTACTGAGTACAACTGCAGAACAACGCTTAATTAACCCCTTGATGTAAATTGCGCAAAAGAATTTAGCAACCAAAAACCTACGAGCATTGGTAGGGGGGTGTACAATGGCGTGTTTCTACGCTACACAAACAAGAGTAAAAAAATTGTAATTAACCTTTCGCTTGGTGAATTATGCTACAGGAAAATTTTCTTTTTTTGGCAGTGAAATAAACGTTTTCTTTTAGTCAACCACAGCAGCAGGACAAACGCTTAATTTTAAACCCCTGGATGTAAATTGCGCAAAGAATTGAGCAGCCAAAAATGAAGTGGTATTTTCTGTTGTAAAAACGCTGTTTTTTTTAAATGAATGCAACAGGAAACCAGGCTTAGATCACCTTGGATATTCGATGTGCTGTGAGCAGATAGCATTAAAATGTATATGCAGCTGCACTGGACACACACTGGACTTCAGATCCAATACCCCACAAAATCAGAAATAGAACGTTAAGAGAAGCAGTCTCTGAGACAAGCTGAGACCCCCCCCAAAAATCGCTGTATAAAAATCAGTTCGTTAGTATCCGCTATCATAAGCAGCCGCAGCAGCACCTTCCCTAATCAGTACAGTGAGAGCGGTATGAGCTCCCAGCGTCGCGCCCGGACTTATATAGTGCGGTGACGTCACAGAATCCCGCCAGTCTCTGATTGGTTTCATCTCTGCACATGTCATGTAGGCTATGCCCTTCTTCCTCCCAGAGTGCTTTGGCCCATGTAACGCCATGTGCTCGCAGCCATTTTATCAATCAAACGCACACTTCGTTCACCCGAAGTACCCCAAACTTCGACTTCGTTCAGAACCGAAGTTTTCCTGAAATTGTAAACAAATTCCACTTTGTTAGAATCAATTCGCCCATCTCTTATAACTACCACATATGAATGTCTCGTTGCTGGTCCACTGTTGATCTTGCACTTCTTTCCGTTCGTCTCTCCCGTACACCCTAATAGATTGTAAGCTCTTGCGAGCAGGGCCCTCTCACCTTGTGTCTCATCTGCAAGTAGCTTTTCATTGTGCAATGTATTTCTTTTGTCTGTACCTACATCCTCCAAATTGTAAAGTGCTGCGGAATATGTTGGTGCTATATAAATAAAGATTATTATTATTATTACTTACTTAATTGGGAGCGCCCATACCAGAAGTGGGAATTAATAGGGAAGTGCTGAAAAAGTGAAAAATCTAAGATATTTGTGTGTTTAACCCCTTAAGGACCCGGCGTTTTTTTTTGGTGACACGTTCGTTTTTCCCTCCTCGCCTTCTGAAAGCCATAACTTCTTTATTTCTCCACCTACATAGACACATGAGGGCTTTTATTTTGCGGGACAAGATGTACTTTCTAATGGTGTTATTCACTATACTATAGAATATACTGGGAAACCGCAAAAAAATTCCAAGTGTACTTTTGAAATTGAAGTGTACTTTTTATCGCTAGCAGTTTGGAATGCATGCTACTTTTTTGATCATTTTTATTCCATTTTTTGAGTGACGTAAAATGACCAAAAAACACAATTTTGGCGTTTGGAATTTTTTTTTCTTCTACGGTGTTCAGCGTACGGGATAAATGATTATGATATTTTTATAGATCGGACTTTTTCGGACGCGGCGATACCAAATATGTGTGACTTTTTTATTATTTTAATGATTTTATTTGTAAAATGGGGAAAGGGGGGTGATTTGAACTTTTAAAACTTTTTTTTTGTACTTTAAAACTTTTTTTTTTTTTTACTGTAAAATTTAGGCCACCTGTGGTGGTTTACCACTAGGTGGCGCGATTGTTAATACAACCTAATGCATTGCATAGGCAATGCATTAGGGTGTACAAAGATGGCGGTTTCCCCCACTTCCTGTCTGCGGACGGAAGTGGGGCAAACCGGCCAGAGTAAGTGACGAGAGCCTTCCCAAGGCTCCCACCACAATGCCCGGTGATCGGATCGGCGCAGACTAGCTGCGCTTATGCCGATCACCGCACCGATCGGTGCGCGGCACCGATCGGCGTTAATTCAGACGCCGCGGCCATCTTGGCCGCGGCGCCTGATGGGTAAAACAGCGCCAGCGGGCGGAGCCACCCGCCGGCGCTGTTACTGCCGGGTGTTATCGGCGCTATGCCGCTAAAAACCCGCGGCTGTGCAGGGGGGGCGCGGGGCGATCCCCCTGCAAAGCCCCTTAACGACCTTGGGACGTACTCATACGCCCAAGGTCGTTAAGGGGTTAATTCTTCAGGGACAAGTTATGGTCGGTAGAAATAATCACTGCAGTCTGAAGCGAATGGAGAAGATGGGAGAAAAAGAACAACTCAGTTAAAATGTCTCCTATGAGTCCCTGGATGTCATTCTTCCTCTATGTTAGATCAGTGCTGTAGTTACTGTCATGTGATGGTTACCTGAGCTGGTGTCTGACCTCAATGTGGTCTCTATATAGTGGTGTTGTAGGTTATAAGTTAATGTATGGATTTGTTCCTGTGATTAGTTGTGTTGCTTGGGGGTCCAGTATACAGCTCTGCCCAGGGGTCCATAACGCTGTTAAGATAGCTTTCGGTGCAGAAGGCTACAGAGCTCTAAAGGGTTACATGTTTCAGTAAGAAACATAAACAAATTCTTGTGCTGCTGATAGCAAACAGCAGGGAATGACAATATCTAGAGGCTAATAGAGCCGAGAGAGGTGGTCCGTAACTGAGGGAAGCTTGTGTACAAAAGCAGGCAATAAGATCTGCTCTAACTCTAAAAGGAAGTCAAAGTAGAACAGCAATGTATTTGGAAATAATCTTCAGTTACCTTTGCCTATATGTTTAAAGCTAATCAATTAAATGGAAATATCTCTTTAAGAGAATCTTATCTGTAAATAATTCCATTTCTAAATGTTTTGATTTTGTATTATTCTTTTACTAAAAGTCCATCTATTTCAATTATAATATATCTATCAAAAATGAGACTGGCTTAAAAAGACTTTCTTTGTTAAGAAATGGTGATGTAGGCTGCCGGGACACCCAACACCGTCTTGTCAATACAGTATATACATATGTTGTATTTAATCCTAGAAATGTCTCTGCATTATATGGATGATTATATTTTCCTAACCACTGAATTATGAAACCTTAGAATAGTTTACTTATTTATTTGATATTTTAGAAACAATGACACTGTTGGTAATATGGACTGCTAATTATTTCACTTAGCAGTGAGTGAATTTTTCTCATTTAGCATAAAACCATTGCTAGTTGATTGTTATGCTCACTCCATAAAGATGCTGATCCTATGCACTAGATGATAGGGAAACAGGACTCAGTCTACTGAACTATGCAAAAGGAGAGTGTTGTTATATCAATATTGAAGTCTCCATCTATAAATCACCGAGATGGGACCCTCTTCAGGCCCTGTTGCTTACATGTTTTCATAGAAACAGCTACACTCAATGTAGTTAGGTCCCATAGATAACACAAGGCAGTTAAAAGATAAATGAAGATGGATTCTCTTAATAAATTATAGAAAATACGTTATCTGAAAATGTTTATTTTAAAATCAAGTTTCTATGTTAAACATCTTTTTAAGAATTTTTGATGGTGTTTTCATTTTCCATTTCTCTATGTTAAAAAAAAAAAATCCTTAAATGTTTTTATATTGACCCCTGAGCTTCACAATAGGTTGATGCTTTCTGTTAGAGATCACTTTTAACAGTCATTTCAGTATCATCACAGGCAGGATTACAAAGAAAGTTAAGTTAAAGACCTATGTGTTAATAACAAAAGATCTGCCATTCACAACAGGTGAAAATCACAACTCATCTACCCAGCGCTGTGCAGGCCACAGAACATGTCCAACACACTGTCTCATAGAAATCAATCTTCAGACAACAGTTTGCTATGTTCCATGTAGCTCCTGTAAAACATATTTCTAAATTCTATTAACAACATCTTAGTCAAGATGGTTGCCCCATAAACTTATATAACAAACAGAATAAAACAAATCTGCAACTGAAAAATAAAAATTTTAAAAATAAAAATATATATTTGCATGTAGATTAAATCGGTTTTCTCACCACAGGGTTTAGCAGACATGAGCTGTTTCTCACTGGCTTACGGCTTCAAATCCAGGGGAGGTTCTCTCCTCTTAGTAGGCATGTCTTCCCACACTGAAGACTGGTGACATCATCACACCCCCTCCTTGCTCCATCCTTAGTCATCATCATCACCACTTGTGAACCATGAGAGAGAGAGGATGTCACAGCTCTGCAGATCTCCTGCAACGGCCAGTTCTCATGTCTGCAGAGCTGTCACCTTCCTCCACAAGCTCCTTGTAACCAGAACACCTGTATTGGTGTAAGCAGTTATTCATACAGCCTGAAATGATGGAACAAATGTGAGAAATGCACTCTGCTCCCCCTCTGTTATCAGGCAAGGGGTAGAGGGGGGAGCAGAGTGTATAAGGATTTGTTATATGAGGGGAGAGTGAATCTAATAGCTAGAGAAACTGAGTAATTGCACAAATCCTTCTCATAGAGCTATCACTGGGAGATGAGCATAGAGAGTTCAGACAGCCTTTGTTACACAGACACAGCAAGCACAGACAGCTGAGAGAGACAGTTTTAGTTTCCTTTTTTACACAGCCCAGAGGGGAGTGAGGGCAGAGAGTGCAGGCAGTAAATCACAACACAGGGGGCGTGTTCGAACCAGGGCTGAACTAAATATCAGGCAGTCAATCACAGAAAAGGGGACGCGGCCCGACTCCATGCTTCAGATTTAGCTCTAGACACTTATAGGCTAGCTAATAGCTGCTATACTAAATGATTTAGGTAATACAAACCAATTGCAAAAGTTCTTACTTTTACTGTCCCCATCATTACAGATATTATCTTTGTAGTGAGAAAACCCCTTTAAATTAGATTAAAAAAAATAAGCCTGATATATTGAAGATGTGCATTCTAAAGTTAAGAGATGGTCTTATTTAGTTCATTTAAAAAAAAAATCAACAAATTGTATGTTTATCCTGAAATTTCAACCAAAGGCTAAATATCCCTAACTTTTTGTGAGTAGTGTATATATCAACATATCTTGCAGCTCTGTACAAAGATCTTTATCATTCACTCTTCCTTTTGCCTTTGAGGCTTGCAATTTAAAATCCAATTTACATGCAAGTACCATTCAGTCTGAGCATATTGTGAATATTACTAAGGCCATGCTTGCACTTGTGTTCATCAGTTCCTTTGTTCTGGTTATAGGAGCAAAGCAACAACATGATTTTTTTTATAGCCACCTTAAACGCAAAATACTATACACAGGTAAGTAGAAATGGGCGAATCAATTCTAACGAAGTGGAATTCGTTTAGAATTTCAGGGAAAATTTGATTCTGCACAAAGACAAAGTTCATGGTGATTCGCGGGAACAAATCGTCTTTTTTCCTAAAATGGCCGCAAGCACATGGCGTGACATGGGGCAGAGAATTATGGGAGGAGGAAAGGAACATCCTCAATGTCATGTTTAGACAGGAAGCCAATCAGCAGCCAGCGGGCTTCTGTGACATCACAGCCTTATAAATATGGCAGCCATCTTAAATTCTGACACCTATCAGTGTGACTCCTGCCCACAAGCATCTGGCTGCTGCAGCACTATATTGCCCTCTGTGCAAAACAAATCCATTTTTTGAGCTACTGGGGTGAAAGACCTTCACAAGTATGTGTCATATACACACCTGTTCCTGAACCAGTGTTTTTTATTTAGTTTGTTTTAGTTTGTGGGGTTTTCTCCATAAAATCCAGGGTGTGTGTGTGTTTCTGCCCCATACACGCCTGAATTTCATCTGGTTCATTCTGTAGGCTATTTTATTTTATACCAAGGGTCAATTTCTCCTCTTGCTTGTAGGGGAATTTGAGTCAAATACAAGGTGTGTGTTTCTGCCCCATACACGCCAGAATTCCATCTCAATCATTCTGTAGGCTATTTTATTTTATACCAAGGGTCAATTTCTCCTCTTGTTTGTGGGGGAAGTTGACTCAAATACAGGGTGTGCATTTCTGCCCCATACATGCCTGAATTCCATCTGGTTCATTCTGTAGGGTATTTTATACCAAGGGTCAATTTCTACTCTTGTTTATGGGGTAATTTGAGTCAAATACAGGGTGTGTATTTCTGCCCCATACACGCCTGAATTCCATCTGGTTCACTCTGTAGGCTATTTTATACCAAGGGTTAATTTCTCTTCTTGTTTGAGGGGGAATTTGAGTCAAATACAGGGTGTGTATTTCTTCCCCATGCATGCCTAAATGCCATCTGGTTCACTCTGTAGGCTATTTTATTTTATACCAAGGGTCAAATTCTCTTCTTGTTTGTGGGGGAAATTGACTCAAATAAAGGGTGTGCATTTCTGCCCCATACACGCCTGAATTCCATCTGGTTCACTCTGTAGGCTATTTTATTTTATACCAAGGGTCAATTTCTCCTCTTGTTTGTGGGGGAATTTGAGTCAAATACAGGGTGTGTATTGTGCCCCATACACGGGCGGGTGGCAGCATCAGAATAGTAGCTGAGGCAGGTAGCCAGAAGAATCCAGGGTTCAGGTTCTGCTCCAGGTGCTGATGCTGGTGTGTACATAAATCACTAAGGGGGGGAAGAAAGCTGCTCATGAACAACTCCAGACTCAGGTTGCTGCTGATGGAGCTGGTACTGCTCCTAGGCCCCAATCTCCCCACATCAGCCCTGGCAGTGGTACATGAGGAACCCCCCAGTCAGACCTGCTAGAGGATGGACGATGGCGCAGCTAGGCAGTGGCCAACGGACTACATTGGATGTCTCTATAGTACTTGAGTTTGTCCTCCGTCTTGGCAGGTGAAAAAATGCCCCCATCTTGGTCCAAGATGGGTACAAGAGATCCAGAAGTCATCCCTCTGCCGGATGCTGACTATTCGGCTGTAACTACCCAGACATATCAGCATGCAGCAGCCCATCTACACATGTAACTCTGAGGGACTCGCTGCCTCCATCTCCACTGCATACTGCCACAGTGTGTCTGGGTCATCTGCTTTGTCTTCTTTATCTCCCTCTACCTCCTCCAGCTGCTCCTGCATTTCCTCTCCTGTCACCTGGCTAGAAAAATCACTCATTTCAACAGACTTCAACAACTCCAGACTCAGGTTGCTGCAGATGGAGCTGGTATTGCTCTTACAACCGCAATCTCCCACTGCAGCCATGGCAGTGGTACGTAAGCGCTGAGGAATCCCCCGGTTAGACCTGCTGGAGGATGGACGATGGCGCAAATAGATCTCAGTCTCTATCACCACTCATGGCGGCACTCTCTCACTAACTCCACAAGTCCGTTACCTTGAGATAACCATTGACTCCAATCTGGCCTTTCATACCACACATCCAATCCCTTACCCTTGACTCCACCTGAAAAATATCTCCCAAATCCGCTCATTCCTTCTCTTTGAAAGCGCAAAAATGCTTGTCCATGCCCTCGTCATCTCATGCCTAGACTATTGCAAAACCCTTCTCTGTAGCCTCCGATCTAGCACCCTCGCTCCCCTTCAATCCATCATTAACTCTGCTGCCCGTCTGATTCACCTCTCTCCTCATTACTCCTCTGCCTCTCCCATTTGCCAATCCCTTCACTGGCTGCCCATTTTCCCCACCGGACTCATGTGGCCATGAGATATAGTCGCCACGTCTCCAGTCCCCTGAACAGACAGATTTTGCAGCATATGTTCCAGGACATGAAGCAGTGAAATGATGCTGTTCATCCCATAGTCCTGGCAATTGACAAAATACGTGGCCTCCTGAAAGAGCCTGAGGAAACAGCAGGTGTCACGCATGAGCTGCTACTGGCTGACATAAAAATTGCACAGTAGAGTATCTCTGTCCGCTTGGATCATCAAGAAATCATTAATGGCCTTTCTCTGTTCATAGATTTCTCTCTGTTTTGCTCTGTTCATAGATTTCTCTGGTTTGCTCTGTTAATACATTCCTCTCTGTTTTGCTCTGTTCATAGATTTATCTGTTTTGCTTTGTTTTACTATATTCATAGATTTCAGTCTGATTTGCTCTGTTCATATTTTCTCTGTTCTGTTCAGCTCAAGGAGGGTGTGATTGGCGGTGTAGGAATGGATAAAGTGCATGCAAAGATTCCTGGCCAGATCTCTGACAGGTGTAAGGTCCACCACTTGAAAAGGGAGGGACTGCAGTACCACCAAGTTAGACAGAAGCACGGTCAGCTTCTACACCTTGGGATGGCTAGACGCATACTGCTGTCTCTTAGCAATCATCTCCATGAACGACTGCTGGAACCATGAGTGGCAAGGAGCAGGAGCATCTGGACCGGTAGATGATGGGAAAGACAGACAACTCCCTTTGGCAGAGGTGGTGGAGCCTTGACTGCCTGAAATGGGAGGTGTGCCACTGGGTGCTTCTGCTGCAGCTGGATGGACCACCATATCTGAGACACGTTTCTCCCAGATCACTGTATGGTGACGCTGCATGTGTTGACACAGGGCTGTGGTGCCATTGTTAGGTCCCTGGCCATGCTTTTCTTTCTGCCCACAGATTCTACATATAGCCATATTTGCCTACGCCGGTGTCTTGGCATAAAACTGCCACACCACTGAGTTATTGATTTTACCACCAATGCTCCACACTGACTGATTGTTACCGCCGCTGTCTCGGTGAGCCCCTTGCACCACTACTTTCTGGGAACTGCAAAGTGGGTGGTCTACATCGTGGCCGTTTGGCTCCCGACCTTGCATTGCCACCACCCTGCTGACTCCCGGCCACACTACCTACTTGCCGGCTGCGCCACTGCCTGACGCGCAAGCTGCTGCTCTCTTCTCCTGATGATGATGATGAAGCCCTTTCTTCCAGGACCGGGACAATGCGTAGTCGAAGGTTGGTGACTGCCTAGGGCGTCACTTCATCCCAGGCAGAAAAGGGGGCGCAAAGAGGCACAAAGTGCGATTGACTACATCGATTAGTGTTTGCCTGTCACCGGTGTCCTCCTCAACGGTCTCACTGTACAGAGCCTGACCACTCTTAACATAACCCCCCATGCCACTCTTCTTATCGCTACTTGCCCGCTTCTGCAAGAAGCAGTGGATGTCTTCCCCACCTCTTTGATGCCCACTGTCCTCAAATAGTTCGTCCTCACTGTATAGTGGCGCAGAGCCCACAGCACATAGTAGTTCTCTGGCTGTGGGAACCGAACGGGACAGAGGTGGGTTGAGGACAGGTGAGGGCCCCTGACCTGCTCCCAGGCAATGCCAACTAAAGGTTGTGTCTTATGGACCCACTTACTCTTTGCAGGGATTGTCAGATGTAATCTGGCAGAAAGTAGATGACCTAGTCAACCATTCAAGAACAGTTGGCTTGGTGGTCAACACACGGCCGCTAGATGACACCAGAAGCTCTGATCTCACAGGGTGACCCCTGCTGTGACGTTCCCTTACTGTGCTGTGACCTGTGCCTGCTCCAGGAACCTACTATTGACCCACAGTTCTTTCTAGCTGGCGCTGACATTACCTTGTCAGGCTACATTCCCACTTCAGTTATTTGGTCAGTTTTGCCCCTGTAACTGCCCAGAGAAGTGAAGTGTGAAGCGATTCTAAGAGTGGCACCTGTCATCTGCGTGTCATACTAAAACACAGCATTGTATCAAGGCCAAACCATGCTCTCTATGCATATTTGAGCATGGCACAACATTCTACAACACCATACAGGCTCTCCACAGCCAAGAAACAGCTGTTTTTTAACGCGATTTGCCGCAAATAAATTTGGGTTGAAACAATTTTTTGTGTAACATTCGGCGAACCGAATTTTTGAGTAATTCGCCCATCTCTACAGGTAAGTGTTTTAAGAGTTGATGTGTGTGTAATTAACAATAATATCTGTATGTAAATATCAGTTAATAAAGTAAAAAGTTTGCTTCATTGTTTCACCTTTTAACTTGTTAACTGAAGAAAGTTTAAGTAGAAAAGTTTATACTGGGGGACATGTATGAAAACTGTTTAGATCTAAGACTTCCTTTGTTGCCCATAGCAACCAATCAGAGCACACCTTTCATTGCATGCACTGGTCTGAAAAATTGAACAGGGAGCTCTGATTGGTTGCTAAGGGCAACACAGAAAGACGTATACAGTTTTCATACATGAGGTTCTAAGAGTGACATGTCATATTTCGGCTGCACCATTTTTAGGGTGTTTTTTGCACCAAAAAAACTATTGCACAAACAGCAACAGTTGCAATCGGCTCACCTGCAATCACGCTCTCAGTGGCTGCACGGATCAAGAGGCTGTGAAGCAAAAAGCCCTCTTCTCTTACAGAAATCCTTTAAACCACGAAGTTCCAGCAACCGTGATGCGCATCCAAGGTAAGTTTATAATAATATTATTCCTTATTAAAACGATTCCGCAGCTTTATTTCCAAATAAGTTTAAAAGCATATTATAGCTTATACATCATGGTGTGGCGTTCACCGAAGCGTTTCGGGAGGCGTGTCCCTTAGTCCTGGTGTGACGTGAGCTTTGTCTCACGTCCGTTATATATCAAGGATCCAAGTTGTAAATACATTATGAAAAACATGATCATCAATTAAAAACAATATTAAGCTGAAATAACACTACACATGATGTAATAAATTACAAGTTAAATGTGGTTACAATATATATAAAAACACAAGGAAAAATGATTGGCTAAAGGTAAAAGGCTCATACAAATGTGGACACAATAGGTGCATTACCTGCAATTATATGCAACCCACCAAAGAGATTAGAGCAACAGCAACAGGGGAAAGTTTCAAAATATCCAGTTACATCAATTGTAATACACGCAATACAGTATATGTAATTACTTGCACAATCTGTAAGGTACAATATGTGGGACATAGTTCTAATAGCCTCAAAACAAGAATACGGAGGCATTTGTCGGATATTAAGAAAACGGATCAGATTAACGTTTCAATGGCATCACGCCATTTTGCTGAAATATACTTGGGTAATGCAAACAGTTTTATTTGTAGTGGCATAGAAATAGTGCAACAACCAGTGAGAGGGGGAGACATGAAGCGCAAGCTTCTATCCAGAGAAGCCTGGTGGATGTTTAGATTAAACACCAGGTTTCCGGCAGGACTAAGCAGGAGACAGGATATCATGTTCCACTATTGAAAAGAAGATAAACATTTTTATATATATATTGTAACCACATTTAACTTGTAATTTATTACATCATGTGTAGTGTTATTTCAGCTTAATATTGTTTTTAATTGATGATCATGTTTTTCATAATGTATTTACAACTTGGATCCTTAAATATATAAACGGACGTGAGACATAGCTCACGTCACACCAGGACTAAGGGACACGCCTCCCAAAACGCGTCGGTGAACGCTGGTGAACGTCACACCATGATGTATAAGCTATGATATTGTTTTAAAAATTATTTGGAAATAAAGCTGCGGAATCGTTTTAATAAGGAATATTATTATTATAAACTTACCTTGGATGCGCATCACAGCTGCTGGAACTTCGTGGTTTAAAAAAAAAACTATTGCAGCCCCATTCTATATATGTATGAACAGTTGTAACCCACAATTAGGGGCGACATATATGATCGGGTTAGTTTCACTTTTCTGGTGTTAAATATGCCAAAAGTGAGTGGTCCACCTAATTTGCCGATGTATGGTGTGTTGAATGAACATGCTTGGTGCACTGTGCACCAGATTCAACAATTTGTAATGCGCAAAACATGTGTGGGCACCACACTCGTAATATTAGACAGATTTTTTAATGTGGTTCGGCAAAAATAGGCACATTACTGCTTTAATTAAATGTCATAATAAATTCTATAACATAAAATTAATATAAAATTATATAATATACCAAAAATATTAAATTATCTTCTATAAAATGTATTTAAGATTAACATGATCTTAAAAGTTAAAATGATTTTAAAGTTAAAATGAAATAATATAAATCAATTAAACCAATACAGCATCTACTATAAATCCCGTTCTCAATCGTGTATTTAGAGTTAGTGTAGTACTATCCGTGATCACAAACACATTATAGCAGGCTAGAAATAAAATAAAAGGTGTTAGAACAGCATCTCAGTGACTAGAAACTATGGTAGTGATCTTACATGTTGCACCACAAGAAGTCTCAGTAAGACCTGTAATGTGCCGGCTAAGGGTATGTCCACACGGCTTAAAATGCTGCGTATTTCAGCGAAATGTGTATCGCAATTACGGTAATTCATAACTCTCATAGAGAGCTATGGATTGCGTGTCGTCCCCCTCGCGTACAATACAATCGTATAGTATGCGCGGGGGTAGAATTGACATGTCCCCTCCAGACATACCACGTGCCAGAATTATGAACCCACATATGACAGGTTCATGCACTTGGGCTCACTATACACTCATTAATGTGCCTTAAAACTAGCATGGCGGTGCCTCTTTTCTGATGTGTCACCCTAAGTACCATATATGAAACTTGGTGTTTCGACGCAATTTTCTGCTTCTTTTTTCCCATGTAAAATGTGCCTGAATATATGAAAGTGGTAAATGGGCGCTCATAAAAGGCACCTACGTTTCGAGACACCTCACATCTGTGTTTGGCGCACCATGGAACTTTGATGCATTAGTGATGCGCTAAACATGTATTTAACATACAGTAATAGCCGGCACACCACAGGTCTGACATATGCAGAAACAGGTATATACCCTTTTCTTTAGACAAAAAAACAATGTACAAATCCTCTACTTGCCAATCATAATTTCAATTCACTGGCATGCTATCATAACACCTTTTATTTTATTTCTAGACAGCTATAATGTGTTCACTGATAATACTACGCAAACTCCATAAATACCCGATTGAGAACGGGATTTATACTAGATGCTGCATTGGTTTAATTAATTTATATTATTTAATTTAAAGTTTATTTTAGATAATATAAACTTTAAAAACCCCTTTAAAGGACCCGGGAAACAAATGAGTACTTCCCCAGGTCCCTAAGGGGCTTTGGGGGGGATCGCCACATGCCCCCCCCCCAACCATCAGATGGCATTTCCTCAATTCCCCCAATTTCCGGCCGCGGGAACAGGAAGTGGGGAAACCGCCTTTCCTTTTTGTACAGACAAGGGCATTTTCTTTTAAATTTGCATTGGACTGTTTTAAACCCGATCGGGGACCCTAGTGGCAAGACTACGGGGGGACTCAATGTAAAAGAAAAAAAAATAAATAAATTTAAATTTTTTTAAAAGATCAAAAAAATTATTAAAATTTTAAAATCCCCCCCCTTTTTTCCCTATTTTCAAAAAAAAAACAATAAAAAAATTAAAGGAAAGTTACACATATTTGGTATACCATTTCCCGGGAAAAAAGTCCCGATCTATAAAAATAAAACATCATTTATCCTGAAACCTTTTAAACCCCGTAGAAAAAAAAAAAATCCAACCCCAAAAATTGGGTTTTTTTTGGTCATTTACTTTCTTTTAAAAACCCGGAATAAAAGTGATAAAAAAATTGTTGAAAGCATTCCAAAACGGGCAAAGCAATAAAAAGTATGCTTCAGCCCCAAAAAAAAATGCCCCCTCACTAAAAGGGCCATAGGTGTTTTACAAAAAAGTTATTGGTCGAAAAAAATGGCGAGGGGGCGCAAGTTTCAAAAAAAAGAAAAAAAGTTTTTTGGAAAACTTTGTTTCGGGACCAAAACAAAACCGGAAAACCCCACATGTTTGGGATTTCCGGGTACTTTTCAAACCCTTTTGAATACAGAAAAACTATTATAATTTTCCGAAGATTGGGAAAACCGTAAAAGCAAAACAATCATTTTTTTTTACAAATTTTTCCCCCCTTGGAATTTTTTTTCGGTTTCCAGTTTTTTTTTGTAGTACAGTTAATAACACCCTTAGAAAATTTCATTTGTTTCCCGCAAAAAAAAAGCCCTAAAATGTTATGTAGGTTTGGGAAAAAAAAAAAAGGGTTTTGGCTTGGGGGAAAGGGAGGGGTGAAAACCCAAAAGTATAACCCCCAAATGTCAACAAAAAAAATGCCCGGCCCCCAAGGGGGTTTTAAAACATTTTATAGGAACATTAAAATTTTTTTTGGGGTATTATATCAATTTTATATTTTAAGTATTATTTTGAGTATAAGCCGACCCGGTATAAGCCCAGGGACCTACTTTTGCCCCCAAAAAAACGGGAAAAAACTTAAAAGACTGAGTATAAGCCCAGGGGGGGAAAAAAAAAGGGCTACTGGTGAATTTTTTAAAAAAAAAAATAGAAAACCAATAAAATTAATTGGCAGGTTTCGGGAGGGTTTAAAGTCCAAAATAGGCGTTTAAGTCCCCATTTAAACAGATTAGGCATTTTTAAAGTTCCCCCCTAGGTGGTATTGGAGCTATATGTCCCCCCAAAAAAATAGGCAGGATAGGTTTGGCTTAGGTATTTCTAGGCAGGTAAAAGGGAGGTTTTAGCAGTAAATAGGCAGGGATAGGTAGTACTAGGCAAAGGGATAGGTAGGTTAAGGCAGTACTAGGGAGGGAAAAGGGAGTAAATTGGCAGGTATGGGCCCGTTTTAGGCAGGGATAGGCAGTACTAGGCAGGGTTTTGGGGAGGCTTAACAGAAATAGGGGGTTTTAGGTAGTACTAGGGAAAGGGATTTGGGAGGCTTATTGCCAAATATAAGGCAGGTTTAAAGGGAGATAAAGGGGGTTTTAGGGAGTACTAGGCAGGTATAGTAGTAATTGGAAAGGGAAAAGGTAAGGGTTATAGGCAGTTTTAGGCAGGTATAGGTGTACTAGGCAGGAAAAAGGTGTTAAATAGGGAAAGGAAAAGGTATACTAGGCAGGTATTTGGGAGGCCCTTTTAGGCAGTACTAGGCAGGTTAGGCATTAAATAGGCAGGTATAGGAAATACTACAGGTATAGGTAGGGACTAGGGGAGGTATAGGGAGTACTAGGCAGGAAAAGGTTTGGCCCTTTTAAAAGGGAGTACTAGGCAGGGAAAAGGTTTGTACTAGGGGGTATAGGTTTGGGGCTGAAAGGGAGGTATAGGTAGTAAATAGGCAGGTATAGGGGAGGCTTATAAGGGAAATTTCTAGGCAGGGGGGGATAGGCCAAAATTTTTTAGGCAGGTATAGGTAGTTTCTAGGCAGGTTTTAGGGGAGTACTTTTGGCGGTATAGGTTGGGCTTAGGGCCCGTACCCCACCAACCCAAAAGAAGGTATAGGGAGGGGTAGGAACGTTTTAAAACAAAAAAAAAAAAAACACTTTCCTGGCTCCCCCGGGTGCTCCCTCTCCCTCCCTGGCCGGCCTCCTCGCTGTACGGTCCCCCCCCTTTTTCCCGGGGAAGGTGCCCGGGTTTCCGGGCCCTCAGGCCCGGGGCACGCAGCTTTAAAGACATTCACGCTGCCTGTGCCGGGGAGTCCGGACAGCCGCGGCCGCTCCCGGGGGAAAATTTGCGGCCCCCCCGGGGGTCCACTGCGGGCACGGAGCCCCTCGGGTCTGGCCCCGGAGTGGGTTTTTTCTTTACCTGTTGCGCTCCGGAGGAGGGCGAAGTAGGGGAAAAGGGGTCGCGGACAGTGCCCCCCGGGGGGCGAAACGTTTTGGGCACGTCGGGCCGTGCTCGGGCCCCCAGTTTTATGCGCTCCGTGAGGAGGGCCCCATATAACTGAAGCGACCCCGTCAGCACTCGGGGCCCTCGCAGCGCCCGGGGTGCCCACAGTGATCGAGTAAAAGCCCGGGGGGGGTTTTAGCACATTTTTTGGGGCTGAAAAAAATGGGGTTTTTAATCGAGTTAAACGGTAAAATATATATTAAAATATTTATAAATATATAATTTTATATTATATATATATATTTTAGATATATGTATATATATATATATAATTTTTTTTTTTTTTTTTACGGTATATGTTTTAGCAAAAAAGGGACATTTTTTCCCAGTGGTAAATTTAGTTTCCTTTTCGACTGCTCCCGGGAGCCACATTGAAATTTTGATCTGCCTGTTCGAGCAGGGAATGCCCTTTTGTTTTGCCGAGCCACATTCATAAATGTGTCTAATATTATGAGTGTGGTGTGCCCCAGAACACCCTCAGAATGCCGCCACAACTTTGACACATTACAGTGTCGAGTCCAGCGCAGAGTGCGCCAAACATGTTCATTTAAACACACCTACTTTTGGGCAAATTGGGTCTGATTACTGATTTTTGGGCCCAATTTAACACCAGAAAATGAAGAAAAAACCCGTTCATAAAATTTTCACTCATATTTGATCAATAAAGGTTTGGGTGTAGATTCTAAAAAAAGAGACATAAATTTTAAAAAAAAATTTTGGGGGTTTTTAGTACCCTTTAAAAAAACTGAAGGAATGCAGCATTCCGTGGTAATATTTTCCTAATGACTATTCCATAAACTTTCTTCATTGTTTTTTTCGATTCCAAATTGAACACAGCGCGTAAACCTTTAGAAACCATACTGAAACCTGACATCAGAATTGCACCTAACTAGTAGAATAAAAAATTTTATTTCCCCCCCATAGGGAAAATGTATTACTCAAAAATTAATAAGCCCCCCCCAAATAAAGCCGGGGACACCTAATTTTACCACAAAAAAGTGGAAAAACTTATTGACTCGAGTATAAGCCTAGGGTGGAAAATGCAGCAAGTAAATTCCCCTCGGATTATGCCAAAAAAAAGAAAAAAAAATGGGAGGATTGGTCTCACCATATATAAATGATTGTCCTAGAAAATTACCAGGTAGGGCTGTCCCGTTTTTAGCTAAGTAGAGCCCCCCCCCCTGAAATTGCTAAGTAGGGGCTGTCCCTATAAATTTAGCCACTTTCCAAACACCACCCCAAAACACCCCAAAATTAAAATAAAACTTTTACCACAAAACCCAGCTACATGAAAAATTACACACACACGGTTTAAGCTACTTGCACATTACAAAACACTCTGTGCAGGCACATACAAAGCTCTGCTTCAACTCATCCAGATTTGATCAAAACCAGTACGCAAAATTCTGCACACACTGAGCAGCACCCAAAATGACCCCACCCATGTGACTTTCATCACGGGTTCCCTGGAAGCACCCCAGCATTCAAAACTCTTCCCCCCAAATTGACTCATACGGGAACCTGGAAGACCCAGCACATTGGATATTAAACCCTTGTATAACCCAAGGGGATTTTTTCAGCAAAAAAAAAGGTCTGCAAAAGTGGTTTAATACTTAGTCTATAGGTATATGATTTTACCCCCATGGGGGTTACTTGGGGTTTGATTTGGGCCAATAGTTAAGTCTAAACGACAGTAAAAAACACAAATAAATAGAAAGGGCAAACTTTTTCAAAAAAATTCAATTGAAATGAGATCCGCATAATGTATGATGAAAGAGAAAATTTTGAAAAAAAATGGTTGTTTCATTTTTTAAATAATACATATAATACAAGGTCATTTACTTTATGCTACTTTAAAATTCCTATAATTGGTCACTACAGATTAGGTTTAAAGGAGAATACATTTTCAATTTAGTGGGCCACTGTATATTTTTTACATTGTTGCATAACGTACCTGTGAGGACATACAACATCCGGTAAGGGTCGTTTAACAGTATACCGGGAAAAAGTCCCGAACCCTTTAGGGCAAAATTTAAAATATAAAATTAAATGGCCCTATGGAGGCCAAAAGTATATTCTTTTGGTTTCTGTTTGTCCGCTTTATGGGGGGTTTTTCGCAAAGAAAAAAAAAAAAAATAGTGCAGAAGCCTCAGATATTTTATACGACAAGATTAAAAGACATGTACATTAAATGTATACTTTTTACAACTACTTGCCATTCACGTATATAGCCTGGCATGTACGTTAAATGGAAGACAGAAAAGTAGTGTAAAAAACGGGCCATTTTTTGCATAATACTTTTCCTTTTAAGGGCCCAAGTAATGTGTCAGCCATGTTTTCGTTTAAAGTTTTTCCCAAAAAAAATTTTGTGGGGTTTTAAAAAATAGCAGCTGAAAGGGCAAAAGAAAAAGAACCATCAAAATCTGCTTCACCAACATTTGTTCAATGGACAATTACATGTTACTGATCAATATCTTCCTTGTGTAAGACAATGGAGGCTAAATAAGAATCCATATTATAATCTTCAACCTCCATTGTCTCAGATGTGAGAAATACAGCTGCATAACAAGAAAGTCCCTAGTCATCCAAACAAAAAAGAGAAGTTTTGCTTCTCACTAGTTATAAATGATGCATCCATAGGAATAACACACAAAAAAGAGAAAATGTGGGTAAAGCTCAATTTAAATTTGCACCCCGGGGTCCACCCAAAAACGCAGGGTCCTTTTGCTCCAGCTGCTTGTCCATGCAATAAAACAAACCAAAAACGAAAGATAGGACAGGTCCCAGGGTGGCCCCGAAACTAATTAAAATCAGTATTTATTGGTTACATCACCCAAAAAAAACCCAAAAAAGGGCAAAATTTAAAAGGGAAAAGTAGGTTTTTTGAAGGTTTTTTTGTCATACTTCCCCTTCAATTATGCCTTTTTTGGTTTTTTTATGCTGATGTATCCAATAAAAAAATGATTTTAATTACTTTTCGGACCACCCGGTGTACGCGTCCTATTACTTTTTTGGGGGTGCGTTAAAAATCCATAAAAAAAAAAAACCTGGCAAGTGTCAAATAAACCTTCAAAACAGGGTCTTTGGACCTCATAAAATTTTAAAAAACATTCTCCATATATTTTAACAGGTGAACAGTAATTTTTTGAAAACCCAAAAATCCCAAAAGGGTTTTCTATCTACACAAAATTTAAAAAGGCCCTCATGTATGACAGCTGTCAAAGGACGAAAAACTTCCTTTGTTCCCCCAAGGGCAAACAATCAGAGCTCATTTTAATTATTTCAGAAAACTATTTTTAAAAGAGAGGGCTTTTTGAAATTTGTTATTATGGCAACAAAAAACTTAGACCTAGGGCAGTTTTATAAAGACGGCCCCCTTTTTGTCTGACTTAGAACTCATCATGTCTGTCGGTAAAATACAGCAGCATTCCCCAATTAAAGTCTGTCAGTTTTTATTAAAAGCAGCATCTCCTCATCATGTCCCGGGCAGTCCCATATAAAAAGCAGCAACTCCTCATCCCTGTCTGTCAGTCTATTTTACCCGGCAGCCCTCTCCTCATCATGTCGGTCAGTCTATATACAGCACAAACTCATCATCATGTCTGTCAGGTTATATACAAACCCGCCCTTCCCTTTATCATGTCTGTCAGGGCTTATACAGCAGCATCTCCTCCATGTCGGTCGGGCTTTTATACAGCCGAATTTTCCCCCCTCATGTTTTGTCAGCAAAATACAAAAAAAAAAAAAAAAAAAAAAAACAGATCTCCTCATCTGTCTGTCAGTCTATAACCCAGAATTTTCCTCATTAAGTCTGTCAGGGCTTTTATACAGCAGCATCTCCCCATCATTTTGTCAGTCTATATACAGCAGCATCTCCCTTTATGTTGTCAGTCTTTATACAGCACAAACTCCTCATCATGTCTGTCAGTCTATTCAGCAGCATCTCCTCTTTTGTCTGTCAGTCTAAATTTCAGCGGGATCTCCTTTATCTGTAGTCGTCCTTTTTACAGCAGCATTTCCCCCTCATGTCTGTCCCGTTATATACAGCAGTATTTCCCCATGTCTGTCAGTCTAATTTCAACAGCATCCCTTTATCATATTGTCGTCTATATACAGGGCATCTCCTCATCATGTCTGTCGGGGCTATATACAGCGGCCCTCTCCTCATCATGTCTGTCAGTCTATATACAGCGACATCTCCCAACATATCTGTCGCTATAATAGAAAGACTGATGAGGAATGCTGCGTTTATAGACGACGACAAGATGAGGGAATTTCCGCTTAAATAGACTGACAGACATGATGATAGGAGATGCTTTGTATATAGAACCCGACAGACATGAAGATGAGATGCCCGCGTAAAATAGGCTGCCCAAAATGATTGGGGATGGGCCCCGGGATATATTAAATGATACGTGGGATTTCCTCATTCTGTCCCGCCTATTTTACGCAGCATCTTTATCATCATGTCTGTCCGTCCCATTTTTACAGCAGATTCCTCATCATGTTTTTTCTGCTATATAAAAACAGAATTTCCGCATCCCTGTTTTGTCAGTCTATATACCCAGCATCCCCCTCATATGTTTTCTAAACTATAACAGCAGCATCTCCTCATCACATGTCTGGGCCCGTCCCATATTTCAAACAGCATCTCCCCATCATCTTTTCTTTTATCCCATCTTTATACAGGGGCATCTCCTCATCATCATATTGTTTATTTTTATATACAGCGCATCTCCTCATCATGTCTGTCAGTCCCCATATCACCCGGAAACTCCTAAACATGTTGGGCAGGGTTATATACAACAACCTCATCATGCCGTCGTCCCATATACAGCCATCTCCCCATCATCAAGTCGTGTCTTATACCGCAGCATCCCCCTCATCATGTCTGTCAGTCTATATACAGCAGCATCTCCCCATCACGTCTGTCAGGGTTTTTTATACAGCAGCATCTCATTTATCATCATGTCTGTCAGTCCCCGTCCCCATATACAGTGGGAACTCCTCATTTATGAGTCAGTCTATATGCTTTGACATCTCCTCATATGTCTGTCCCGTCTATATACAGCGACATCCCCCTCATAAAGTCCCCTCAGTCTATATACAGTGGAAACTCCTCATCATGTCTGTCAGTCTATATAAACAGAATCTTTATCATCAGCCTGTCAGTTTAAAAACAGGGAAATTTTCCTCATCATGTCCCGTCAGTTTTTATACAGCGGGATTTCCCCAATTTTTTCGGGCAGTCTATATACAGCAACATTTTCCTATCATGTCTGTCATTTTTTACAGCGGCATCTCCCCCATCTTTTCTGTCCCGTCTATATACAGGGAGCATCTCCTCATCATTCTGTCCCCGTCCCCCTATGAAACAGCATCTCCTCATCATCATGTTTTTCAGTCTATATACAGCAGAACTCCCATCTTGCTGTCATCTATATACAGCAGCATTCCTCATCCCTGTCTGTCTATTAAATAAGCAGCTTTCCTCATCAAACATTTCTGTTTAGTCCCATATACAGCAGAAACTCCCCACATGGGCTTTCAGTCTTTATACAGCAGCATCAACTCAAACATCATATCTATCAGGGCTAAAAAATACCCGCAGCAACTCCTCACCATTCCCGTCCGTTTATATACGCGGGATCTCCTCATCCCCTGTCCCGTCAGTCTATTTTACAGCAGCATCTCCCCCATCATCATGTCTGGCAGTTTATATACAGCGCTTCCTCATCATGTCTGTCAGTCTATATACAGGGAGCTTTTCCCCTCATGTCTGTTTAGTTATATTTCAGCACATCTTTAACCCTTTATCTCTGTCTGTTCCCCCCTCAGGGCTATATACAGAGGCATCTCCTCATCTTTACTGTCCCGGGCCCATATTTCAGCAGCATCCCCCTCATCATGTCTTTCAGTCATATTCAGCAGGGTTTTCCCATAAAGTCTTTTTAGTCAAAATACAGCCGCATCTCCTCATCATGTCTTTGAGTCTATAGACAGCGGGACTCCCTCTTTTTTCTGGGCGTTATATAAGCAGCATCTCCTCCATGTCTGTCAGTTATATAAGCAGCATCCCCATCATTCATGCCCCCTTTTTAGTCCCCATTACACAATTTTTCCCTCATCAGTCTGTCAGGGCTATTTACAGCAGCATTGTCATCATGTCTTTGAGTCTAAAACAGCGGTTTTCTTTCCCAATCATGTCGTCAGTCTAAATACAGCGGCATTCCTCATTTTTTGGGGGGCTGTCATTTTATAACACAGCTCTCCTCCCTCATGTCCCGTCAGTCTATTTACAGGGAGCATCTTCAACATGTCTGTCAGTCCCATATAAAGCAGCATCTCCCCCCTCATGTCTTTTAGTCTATATACAGCGGCATCCCCCTCATCATGTTCTGTCAGTCCAATACAGGGGCATCTCCTCATTTTGGGCTGTCAGTCCCAAAACAGAAACATCTCCTCATCATGTCCCGTCATTTTATATAAGCAAACATCTCCCATCATGTCTGTCAGTCTAAAATACAGCCCGCATCTTCCCCCTCATTTGTCAGGGCTTTATAAAGCGGGATCCCTCCAAAAACCATTTTCTGTAAGTCTATATACAGCAGGGTTTTCCCCATCATGTTTGTCAGGTTTTTTATCGCGGGGATCCCCCTCAAACATGTCTGTCAGGGCTAAAATACAGCGGCTCACCTCATCAAAGTCTGTTAGTCTATATACAGAGCAATCCTCCCTCATATTTTTTGCAGTTTTTATACAGCACATTCCCCATCATTTCTTTCAATCTATATACAGCAGGATCTCCCCAAACATGGGCTTTCGTTATATACAGATAATCTCCTCTTTATGTCTGTCTAAACCCTTTTTACCCAGCATCTCCTTTATCATGTCTGTCAGTTAAAACAGCAGCATTCCCTTCCAGTCTTTGGGTCTATATACACGGAAACCTTCCCTTTTTTTCTGTTTGGGCTATATACGTGACCCTCCCTCATCTGTCTGCAGTCTATATACAGCACATCTCCAAACCCTCATGCCCGTCGTCCTTATACAGCAGTTTCCTCATCATTTCTGTCAATTATATACAGCAGCATCTCCTAAACTTCATGTGTGTCAGTCTATAAACGCAGCATCTCCTCTCATGTTTGTCAGGTTAAAACAGCAGCAATTCTCATCATGTCTGTCAGTTAAAATACAGCAGCATCTCCTCAACATGTCCTTTTCAATCCCATATACAGCAGCATCTCCCCATAAACATATCTGTAGGGTTTATAAGCAGCATTCCTCATCATGTCGCAGTCTATATACAGCACATCTCCCATCATGTTTTGAGTCTATATACAGCGGTTTTTCCTCATTATGTCTGTCAGGTTTTATATACAGCGGCATTCCTTTAAATGTCTGTCAGTCTATTTCATCTCATTTCCCCATCATGTTTTGGGCAGTTTATTACAGCGGCATCTCCTCATCATCATGTCTGTCAAGGGCTATATACAGCAAACATCTCCTCATCAACATTCTTCCCTATTTTTATACAGGGCTCTCCTCATCATCCCAAAACTGTCATCTATATACAGCAGCATCTCCTCATCATGTCCCGCATTTTATATAAGCGGCATCTTCCCCATCATGTTCCCTTTTAGTCTATATACAAAAAGAAAAACCCCAAACAGGGCTGTCATCTATATACAGCGCATCTTTTCCCCATCATCTTTTTGTTTAGCTATAAAACAGGGAAATACATATCATGTCCCGTCAGTTTTATATTTCGCAGCATTCCCCATCATGTCTGTCAGGGTTTTATTTCAGCACAAACTCATATCAAACATGTCTGTCAGTCAGTTTATATACAGTGGCATCCCTCATCATGACGTCATCAAAAGCTTTTGGGCCCTCTCCTCATTAAAGTCTGTCCCCCCTATTTTTTTTACAGGGACATCCCCTCATCATGTCCCCCTCAGTCTTATACAGTGGCACCTCCTCTTTATGTCTGTCAGTTATTTTCACAGGAAACTTTTATCATATGCCCCGTCAGTTAAAAACAGCAACTTCTCCTCATCATGTCGTCAGTTATATACCGCGGAAACTCCTCAATTTTGTCAGTTTTATATAAAGCACATTCCCCATCAAGTCTGTCAGTTTTTTAAAACAGCGGGATCTCCTCATCAAGTCCCCGTAGTCTATTATAAGGGGAAATTTTGGGAGCAGGTCTATATACAGGGGCTCCTTTCCCCCTCATCATCATGTCTGTCGTCTATTACAACAGAATCTCCTCATCTTTTCCTTTTCAGTCCTTTTACCAGCAGCATTTTCCTCATTTTCGTCTATTATATTTCAGCAGCATCTCCTCATCATAGGGTTTTCAGTTATATACAGCACATCTTCCCTTATGTTTTTTCAAATTTTATATACAGCAGCATCAACTTTTTTTATCATATTGTCAGTCTATATTTCAGCCCGCACTCCTTTACCATGTCCCGTCAGTCAAAATACGCAGCATCTCCCCCTCATGCTGTCAGGGGCTATTTAAGCAGCAAACTCATCATATAAAAGGGCGGAGTCAGTTAAAATACAGCAGCAAACTCCTAAACATGTTTTGTCGTCATATACGCAGCATCTCCCCATCTTTTCTGTCAGTTATATACAGGGAGCATCTCATCTCATCATGTCCCGTCCCTCGTCTATATACAGTGGCATTCCTCACATGACTGTCAGTCTAAAATACGCAGCATTCCTATCATGTTTTGTCAGACTATATACAGCAGGGAAACTCCTCAACATGTCTTTCAGTCTATATAAGCAAATTCCCCATCATTTTCTGTCATTAATACAGCATAATTCCCTCATCAGTCCGGGCATACCTTTATACACCCTGTTGCCAACTTTTGAAAATGAAAAAAAAGGGGGAAACCCATTTGGGGGGGCGGCCCTAGCCCCGCCCGGCAAAAAAATTTCATGGAAACGCCCCTTTTTTTTGTATGCCACGCCCCTTCAAAAAAGCCAAAACCCCCCTCCACCTAACTGCTTAAAGGCTTTGGAAAGAAAGGGCCGGTTTAATTCCCCCTTTTACCAAAGGGAGTACCCCCATAACCAGGTTGTTTCCCCTTACAGGCCGGGAGGGTGCCCCCTTTTAGCCAATAGATGCCCCCTCTGTAGCCAGGTAGAGCCAAATTTGTAGCCAGGTAGATGCCCCCCCCTTTTTTTAGCCCCGGTAAAGGTTTCCCCCCTTGTTTTGCCCGGTAAGGGGCCCCCCCATTGTTAGCCAGGGAGGTGCCCCCTTGTTAGCCCGGTAGGTTTGCCCCCATTTTTAGCCCGGTAGGTTGGGCCCCCCTTTTTTAGCCAGGGAGGTGCCCCCTTTGTTAGCCAGGTATGCCCCCCTTTTTTTTGCCAGGTAGGTGCCCCCATTGTTTGCCAGGGAGTGCCCCCATTTTTTGGAAAAGGGGTGCCCCCCCTTTTTTGCCGGTTTGGGGCCCCCTTGTTGCCAAAGGGGGGGGCCCCCCTTTTTTGCCCGGTAAAAGCCCCCTCTGTTGCCAGGTAGATTCCCATCTGTTAGCCAGGTAGGCCCCCTTTTGTTAGCCCGATAGTGCCCACATTTGTTAGCCAGGTTGTGCCCCCATCTGTTAGCCAGGTAGATGTCCCCCCTTGGGTTTCCAGGTAGTTCCCCCCTCTGTTTTGCCCGGGGAGTTCCCCCATTTTGTTAGCCCGGTGTTTTCCCCCATCTGTTAGCCCGGGTAGTGCCCCCATCTGTTACCCCGGGGATGCCCCCATTTTAGCCAGGTAATGCCCCTCTTTTGCCGGGTAGGCCCCCTCGGGTTGCAGGAGGCCCCCTCTGTTGCCGGGGTAGTTCCCCCATTTGTTACCAGGTAGTGCCCCCCTTTGCCAGGTATTCCCCATCTGTTACCAGGTGGGCCCCCCATCTTTACCCAGGTAGTGCCCCCTTTGTTGCCAGGTAGTCCCCCCTCTGTTCCAGGTGTGCCCCCTTTGTGGCATGTTAGGCCCCCCTTTGTTGCCAGGTGATGCCCCCATTGTTGCCAGGTAGTTGCCCCCATTGTTGCCAGGTGATGCCCCCATGGTGGCCAGGTAGTCCCCCTTTTTTGTTCCAGGTAGTGCCCCCCATTGTTGCCAGGTGACCCCCATTTTTTTGCCAGTATTGCCCCCTTTTTCCCCAGGGTATGCCCCATTGTTGCCAGGTAGTCCCCCTCTGTTGCCGTAGTCCCCCTCTGTTGCCGGTAGTTGACCTCTCGTTAGCCAGGTAGACCCCCCCTAAAGCTTATAAAAAAAAAAAATAAAACCCATTTACCTTACCGGGCCCTGCAGCGGGGGCCCCGTCCGCCCGATCCCTCAGCGCGCGGGGGGGAATTGAGAGCAGCCGCACTCACCCCCTGCACCCGCGCGTCACTTCCCCCTGTGACGTGTCCTTTGTACGGCCAACCCCCGGCCCGTACAACAGGGAGGGAGGGAGAGGGAGCGATCCCTCCCCTCCTCCCCCGACAGTGAGATGGGGGGTGAGCGGCCGCTGGGGCCCGCTGCACCCGCCGAGAGCGGTCCCGGGCGCAAGGTAGCGAAACCAGCGACTCTTGCGCCGCGGTAATTTAAAGGCCCCCGCCCCTCAGGGGGCGGGAGGACCAAACCCTCCCCCGGGAGGGCGGGAGGGGACCCCAAAAGGGGGACCCCCCCCCCAAAAAAAGGGGAAGTTGGCATGTATGATATAACTGCATCTCCTCATCATGTCTGTTAGTCTAATACAGCGCATTCTCATCATGTCTTTGAGTCTATAACGCGGAAACTCCTCATTATGTCTGTCATTAATACAGCACATCCCCTCATCATGTCTGTCAGTCTATACAGCACATCTATATATCCTTCGTCTATAACACAATTCTCCTCATCATGTCTGTCAGTCTATATACAGCAGCACTCCTCATCTGTCTTTGATTTATATCAGCGGCTCTCCCCCAATGTCTGTCAGTCTAAATACCCCCAACTCTCATTTGCCTGTCTTATATACAGCAACTTCTCCTCATCATGTCTGTCAGTCTATATAAGCACATTCCTCATCATTCTTTGAGTCTATATACAGCGGCTCTCCTCATCATGTCTGTCAGTCTAAATACAGGGGGCATCCCCTCATTATGTCTGTCAGTCTATTTTTACAGACATACCCTCATCATGTCTGTCAGTCAAATTTCACAGCACCCCTCATCATGTCTGTCGTCTATATACAGCAGCATCCCCTCCTCATGTCTGTCATCAAACAGGGGCATCCCCCATCATGTCTTAAGTCTATATACGCGCAATCCTATATCTTTTTCAGTTATATACACAGCATCCCCATCAGTCTGTCAGTCTATATACAGCGCATCTCCTCTATGTTTTTCAGTCATATACAGCAGGATCTTCTCATCATGTTTCAGCCCTATATACAGCATAATCTCCTCATCATGTCTGTCATACCTATATACACCAGCTCCCTCATCATGTTGTCAGTCTAAACAGCAGTATCCCTTCATGTCTTTGATCATATACAGCGCTTTCCCCCGAATTTGTCTTCAGTCTATATACATGACATCCCCTCATCATGCTGTCAGTCTATATACAGCAGATCCCATCTATGCCTGTCAGCAATATACAGCGCTTCTCCTCATCATGTCTGTCAATCTATTACAGCAGCTCTCCTATTTTCATGTTGTCGCATAAACCAGACCCCCTCATCTGTCGTCATGTATTACAGCAATTTAATCATGTCTGTCAGTCTATATACAGCAGCATCTCATCATCTATCTGTCAGTGTATTACAGCAGCATCTCCCATCATGTCTGTCAGTCTTATACAGCACATCTCCTCATCATGTCTGCATTTATACACAGCATCTCCTCTCATGTCTTTGGTCTAAACAGCGGATCTCCTCATTATTCTGTCATCATATACACGGCATCTCCTCATCATCATTTTGTCAGCTATATACAGCAGCATCTCCCATCTGTCTTCATCTATATACAGAGGCATTCCCATCATGCCCTTCACTATATACAGCAGCATCCCTATCATTTTTTGCCCATTATATACAGGGGCATCTCCTCATCATGTCTGTCTCTATATCAGAGCATCTCCCATCATGTCTGTCATCTATAACAGCGGCATTTCCTCATCAGTCTGTCATTCTAAAAAGCAGCATCCCTCATCATGTCTTCATCTATATATAGCAGTATCTCCCTCTCATGTTGTTCAGCTATATACAGGCATCCCCTCATCATTTTGTCAGTCTAAACAGCAGCATCTCCTCTCATGTCTTCATCAAAATATAGCAATCCCCTCATATTTTGTCATCTTATACAGCGGCTCTCCTATATGTCGGGTCACTTATACGCGACATCCCTCTCATTTTGTCATCTATATACAGCAGCATATCCTCATCATGTCTGTCAGTGTATATACACAGCATTCCTATCATGTCGTAGTCTATTACGCAGCATCTCCTCATCAGTCTTCATCTATATACAGCGCATCTCATCAATGTCTGTCGTCTATAAAAGGGAGCACTCCTCATCATGTTTTTAGTCTTATACAGCGCTCTCCTCATCTGTCTAACAGTCTAAACAGCGACATATCCTATAATGTCCGCCCCTATAAAAGCTTATGCCCCAGCACTGAAGTTTCTTTGTTCCATTTTTTGCGTATTCGCAAAATGTTTCAGTGCAAAAAAGAAATCATAATATTGCTCTAAAGTATTCTCTAGGCGCCCTCTGTGTTTGGTTCCTTGTTAAACATTGCCTTGTATAAATGTATACTGCGTTTGGGTGCATAACCTGTCGTTAGAATGATGCAATACTCTTTGACTGTGGCCCCTCCTACCATGCCAACACCAAAGGCTGGCAAGGCAGTTAACAGTTAGGAGTTATTTTTTAGCTCTGTCCTCAATGGAGGTGGCGAGGTCTCCCCCAAGTCAAGGGGGTGTTGCTCCCTGGGTCACCTCAGCCCTTTTGCTAGGCCCCCGCCTACCCAAACCTGTCCTTAAATTCTCCTCCCCCTAAGGGGCTCACACAGGATCTCCAGTCTACCAGGAGGGTGCAGTCCCGTCAGAAAACCTTCTGTCCGCCGTCTGGGAATAGAGGGTCCCCCCAGCGTCAAAGTCTTTTTCTTGGGTTCCCAAATAGAGATCCACGCACTCTCATGGGTTAACGTGTGGCGGAAGTATTCATCTTCTCAAATCCGAGTATTCAAAATCAGAGGTCCTTCAACCAGGTCTTTTTTTTCAAACCTGTCCCTTGGGGTTAAAAAACCAACCTTTAGGAATAAAGGGCTGTAAATCAGTTTTTTCTTTCTAAAGTATTACCCCCAGCATTCAAATTTTCCAGATCTGACACTATCAAATGTTTTTACATTATCAAAGTTGCCCTATTTTCATCATTAATCAATTTATTTTACTCACACAGTATTTTATTCCTGGTTATCCAAGAAAGGGTCAACTAGTTATTGCTGCAAATAAAGCAACTACCGTTGTTTCAAACCCGGCATTTTTCGTCGGTGATTGGGGTTTGACAGGGACAACGAAAAATCTTTGGGTATCAGGGCCCGGGGAAGTTAGCCACCTATTACCCTCGTCCATACCCTTACCCGTGACAAAAACCATCTTAAAGGGGCCCCCCAAGTTCCGAGTATGCCATAGCGACATCAGAACCCCTTTATACATGAAAAAGTTCTGGGTAACCCAAAACAATTTAAACCAAAACAACTACAGGTATAACACCTTAAAAAAAGATACATAAAACAAACTTTTTTAAAAATAAAAAAGAATTAGAAAGAAAAAGAAAAACACCCTCAAAAAATCCCTACAAAGAGTCTGCCTCAAAAATGGGGGAAAACGCCCCAAAAGGGGGCCCCCACATGGGAACCCAAACTAACCCGTCCCTAGCTACATCTAAAGAAAAAAGAAAAACACTTAAAACCCCAAATGAGTGAAAAAAAAAAAAAGTGCGTGATAAATAACAATACAACGACAAAAATACGTTTTTATGTTCAATAATACATGAATTGATGTCGTCATAAAGATGATCAAAACCAAAATATTCCAATATTCCAACGCGTTTCCCCCCAGATACTGGGGGTCATCAGGGAAAAATTCAGTTGATAACAACAATACGGGAAAATCTAGGAA
>JAODAL010026471.1:0-56732 GCA_025379985.1 Phyllomedusa bahiana | reverse complement strand
TTTTGTGGCCCCCACCCCCCTACTGTGGAAACTACAACCCCCATCATTCCCACTGTTATAGATTATATAAGTGCATGATGGGGGTTGTAGTTTCCCAACAGCTGGAGGGCCGCAGTTTGAGTATGCCTGCTCTAAGCTATGGCCTGTACCCACTCTCCCACTCATGAGAAGTTTGTATAGAGGTGGGGGACAGTGATGGAGGTGCAGGAAAAGTGAGGATTCTAAGATATCTGTGTCCAAATCTGCAGAGACAAGTGACAGCTAGGAGAAGTCATCATGACTGTCTGGATCTGATGCAGAAAAAAATGCAAAGTGAAAGAATAATCAGAGAAACGTCACCTGTAAGTCACAATATGTAACTGCACTGTTATCTTTTATATGTCTGCAGAGCCTTTGTACAACTGGTAACTACCACTTTATGGTCACTGTATGGAGTTAATATACAGTCTGCAGAGCCTGTATACACTGGTATTTACCACTATATGGCAGTAATATTGTTTTTTGTATACTGATCTTTATTCAGTATTAGTATAGGGATATTATTCAGCCACTATGTAGTGGTAATTTGCAGTTGTGTTCTGGTGGTATAATCAGGCCCTTATGTAGTGGTGTTATTAGTTATGTTGGTCTTGGTATAGCGGGATTTGGTAGCAGTATGATGGTGATATGTACAGTGAGGTATTTGCTCTTTGTATTATCTATTAACTGCATGACTGTTATTAACAGGCACCAGCAAATGTTCGTGGTCAAGGTGGGGCCCATCCATAAGTTTGGTATGGGGCCCAGGCTTCTCTAGTTGCACCCCTGAGTTCCATGATTAACAATGCTGTCCAGTGCACATCTTGTGCAATCATTGAACAGCTGTTTGAGGATGCATACTGCTGTGCAAGATGTGTGCACACTGCACATTTAGAAGCCCAGATCCTAGACCTAAATGGGCAAAAGTGAGCAAGCACTCGCTGGAGTATATACTGGAGAGGATGGCAGCATGGAGGTGCAGGGAAATGAGACAGCTAGCTGGGTCAAAGTCAAACGGAAGGGTAGAGGGAAAAGTGTCAGGGAGGCTAGTCCTGATCTGGCACACCCCAATAATTTTCCAAGATCAGCAGATGAGGGGGATGTCAGTTCAGAAATAGCAATGCTGCAGCAAGACACTACCCCTGTCTGCTCCAGTAAGGTGGGAAATTGGAGCACAGGTCAGGCTAGACAGGTGCTGGTAGTTGGGAACTCAATTATTAGGGGAACAGACAGGGCAATCTGCCACAAACACCGGAATTGTCAAACAGAATTTTGTTTACCTGGGGCCAGAGTTCAACATATCGCAGATCGGGTTGACAGATTACTGGGTGGGGCTGGTGAGAATCCAGCTGTCATGGTTAACATTGGCAACAATGACAAAGTTAGAGGTAGGTGGAGTGTCCTAAAAAACAATTTCAGGAACTTAGATCAAAAGCTGAAGGCAAGGACCTCCGAGGTAATATTTTCAGAAATACTACGTGTACCACTGGCCACACCAGAGAGACAGCAGGAGATTAGAGAGGTGAATAAGTGGCTCAAAAATTGGTGTAGGAAAGAGCGATTTGGGTTTTTGGAGAACTGGGCTGACTTCTGTCTTGGCTACAGACTCTATGGTAGGAAAGGGCTGCACCTAAATGGGGAGGGTCCAGCAGTAATGGGGGACAAAATGGCCAGGAAGTTGGAGGAATATTTACACTAGGGACTGGGGGGAGAGCAACTACAAATATAGTGTGCAATACAGTGAAGACAGAGAGCTGGGAACTGGTAATAAATCAGGAGGTAGAGTGGAGGGAGGGTGTGTAGTAATAATTTAAAAAAAATTAAAACCCAAAAAAACCTCTAAATTGCATGCTGACCAATGCCAGGAGATTCTGGATGAGACCTATGACTGGACAGTTGACTTACAGGGTTACAGTTTATTTAGAAGAGATCGTAAAAATTGGAAGGAGGGAGGTGTATGTCTTTATGTAAAATCCTCTCTAAAGCCAACACTGTGAGAAGATATAGATACTGAAAATTACCATGCGGAGTCATTATGGGTAGATATACATGGGGGTAGTAACAATAATAAAATTCTATTAGGGGTCTGCTATAGGCCCCCAAATATAACAGAACCCATAGAAGATGTACTCCTCAAACAAATAGATGAGGCGGCTAATCATAATGAGTTTGTTATAATGACCAACTTCAACTACCCAGACATAAATTGTGAAACTGTGCCTCTCATAAAGGAAACAGGTTATTGTTAATCACTAAAGATGGTTATCTTTCCCAACTTGTACAGGAGCCGACTAGAGGGAAGGCCCTACTGGAATTAATATTGTCTAACAGACCTGACAGAGTAATAAAGGTTCAGGTTGGAGGGCACCTAGGAAATAATGATCACTATATAACAAATTTCCTATTAGCCTTCAATAGAGTATTTTGTCGAGGGGCCACAAAAACATTGAATTTCAGGAAGATTAATTTTTATCTGCTTAAAGAGGCCCTAAACAGCATTGAATGGCACAAGGTCTTTAAAAATAAAAGAACAGATACTAAATGGGAGATTTTTTAAAACATCTTAAGCGCTCACTGTGAGAGTTACATACCTTATGGAAAAAAAGTGAATAGAAACTTGTAAAAACCAATATGCATCAACAAAGATGTGAAGGAGGCAATAAATGACAAAACAAAGCGTTTAAGATAGTTAAACAGGAAGGCAGTGAGGAGGCAATAAAAAGCTGTAAGTAAAAAATTAATATATGTAATAAAATGTTAAATACATCAAATCTGAAAGAAATATTTCTAAATAGTGTAAAACTAATATAAAAATTTTTTTTAACTATATAAACAGTAAAAAAAAATTAAAACTGAAAACGTTGGCCCTTTGAAAAGTAGTGAGTGAGGTATTGGGAAGGGTGATGAGGAGAAAGCAAATCTATTTAAAAAAAAAATTCTCCACTGTATTTACTGAAGAAAATTACCTTCCTGTTAATGAGCAGAGGGATGAGGTAAACTTCACCTTAAATGTTTCTGGTCTAATCCAGGAAGAAGTGCAGCTCCATCTCAAGAAGATCAAAATAGACAAATCACCAGGTCCTGATGGTATACACTTCTGTGTTCGAAGGGAATTAAGTGATGTGATAGAGCCACCCCTATTCTTAATATTTATGGACTGTATAGTAACAGGGTATTTCCCAAAGTATTGGCGCATAGAAAATGTGGTGTCAATATTCAAAAAGGTTTCAAAAAGTGCTCCTGGAAATAATAGGCCAGTAAGTTTAACCTCTGTTATAAGTAAAATGTTTGAAGGCTTTCTAAGAGATGATATACTGGAGTATCTTACTGAAAATAAATGTATAGTCCCTTTCCTGCCTGGATTTATGAAGGATCCGTCATGTCAAAATAATCTCAGCTTCTATAAGGAGGTTAGTTCTAGACTGGATCATGGTGAGGCATTGGATGTCATATATCTAGATTTTTCTAAGGCATTTGATACAATGTCACATAAAAGGTTGGTAAGTAAAATGAGAATGCTTGGACTTGGGGGGAAATGTTTGCAAGTGAGTGAGTAACTGGCTCAGTGATAGAAAACAAAGGGTGGTGATTATATACTCTGACTGAATACCTGTTACTAGTGGGGTACCACAGGGGTCGGTATTGGGCACTGTTCTCTTTCATATAATCATTAGTGACCTTACACTAGGATTGCACAGCAGAATATCAATCTTTGCAGATGATACTAAGCTCTGTAAAGTAATCAACACAATAGAGGATAATGTTTTATTACAAAGGGATCTGGATAAGTTCAAGGTCTGTGCAGAGAAATACTAGATGAGGTTTAACACAGATTAATGCAAGGTTTTGCACATGGGGAGGAAAAATCCATTCCATGATTACTTGTTAAACGGACAAATGTTGGGAAAAAGTAAAGTGGAGAAGGACTTGGGAATCAAAGTGGACAGTAAACTTAATTGTAGCAGCCAGTGTCAGGCAGCAGCTACCAAGACAAACAGGATCATATGGTGTATTAAAAGGGGCATAGATGCACATGATGGGAACATTATTCTACCATTATACAAGTCACTGGACAGACCACACATGGAATATTGTGTACAGTTTTGGTCACCAGTGCATAGTAAAGACATTGTAGGGCTTCAACAGGTTCAAAGGCGGGCAACAAAAATAATAAAAGGACTGGGTGGACTGCAAAGATTAGGGTTATTTAGTGTAGAAATGGCTTCGAGAGGACATAATAAATATGTTTAAATATATTAAAGGTCAATAAAGAAATCTCTCCCATTATCTATTTAACAGGACTGTTTTCCCGAACAAGGGTGCATCCTTTACGTCTTGCGGAAAGAAGGTTTTTACATAAACATAGAAAGGGATTCTTTACTGTTAGGCTATGTTCACACGGCTTATTTCAGAACGTATTTACATCGGATTGCCGATCGTAAATACGTTCTGAAATCAGTTGAAAATCAGTTGCAAAAAGTGCACTAAGTGTGCAGTATCTGTAACTGATTTCCGACGGTTTTCCATCTCCTTTCATTATAGTTGGTGAACCCGTCCGAAAATAATTGACATGCACATTGTTTTCCGTCCGGATTGCAATCGGCACGGAAAAAAGCGTGTGTGAACGAACGAGCGTATTTTCTTTTGAAATCAATAGAAAATGGCTGTTACTTATTTTGATGTTTGCAGAGGATTGACGATGTCAATCCGTCGGCAAATCCGCGGCAAAATAAGCCGTGGTGAAGGGAGGCCTAAGAGCAGTGAGACTGTAAAACTCTTTGCCAGAGGAACTTGTCATAGTGAATTCACTAACAGAATTAAAAAAGGGTCTGGATGCATTTCTAGATGTAATAATATAACAAATTATAATGACTAGGATTCTGGAGAAGGGTCATTGATCCAGGGATTTATTCTGATTGCCAGATTGGAGTCGGGAAGGATTTGTTTTTTCCTAAAATGAGGAAAATTGGCTTCTGTCTCATAGGGTTTTTTGTCTTCCTCTGGATTAACACTATAGGACAGTAGGCTGAGCTGGATCGACACCTGTCTTTTATAGGCCTTACAAACTATGTAACTATACTTAAACACTTATGATACATATGAGCATCATTTATTAAGATTATGGATTACAGGTTGGTAGCAGTTTACAGAGTGTGAAACTAGTGTCCAGGTTTCCTTTAACCCCTTCCCGATATTGGACGTATGCAGGGCCGTATTTCCCACTAGGCACTCGTGGGCACGTGCCTAGGGCGGTGCCTGTTAGGGGACAGCACTGCAGCAGGAGTTTATTTTTTTTTTCACTTTTTTTTTTTCTTTTTTTTCTATTTTCACTCTGGGCACCCCCGCCTCCCCCCCAGTGGGCGGAGCGGTGCGGGGGGAGGGGGGGTTGGAGGCTGCCGCCGCTTGGGACTTTTCCATTGGGGGCAGCGGCGGAATGCCCGGGGTTTTTTTTTTTTTTTTTTTTTTGCAGAGCGTCAGCGGCCAACGGAGCGCCGGTAGAGACATACTACTTCTCCCTTCCGACGTGCCGTTGTAATGACAGGCAGCATCAGCTAGCTGCACTGATGCTGCCTGTCTCCTCAGTGGCGCGGTCGCTGCTGGGAAGGAGGGGGCTTCGCTGCCCCTCCTCCTCTCCCTCACAGCGCGCGCCCGCCACGATCGAGCGGAAGCGTCCGCCGGCCCGCGAGAGAGAGAAGAGCAGCGCGGCCCTCCCACTCCTCAGCAGCGCACGGATGCCGCCGAAGAGAAGAGTACAGAGGTCTACAGCACTTAAGGACAGGTAAGTGAATCTGAGGGGGGAGGGTAGGGAGGAGAGGGGGGCTGGAGGAGGGGAAAACGTGACTGGGGAGTGGAGGCAGGTGAAATGTGACTGGGGAGTGGAGGCAGGTGAAACGTGACTGGGGAGTGGAGGCAGGTGAAACGTGACTGGGGAGTGGAGGCAGGTGAAACGTGACTGGGGAGTGGAGGCAGGTGAAACGTGACTGGGGAGTGGAGGCAGGTGAAACGTGACTGGGAGTGGAGGCAGGTGAAATGTGAATGGGGGCATGTGAAATGTGACTGGGGACATGTGAAATGTGACTGGGGAGTGGAGGCAGGTGAAACGTGACTGGGGAGTGGAGGCAGGTGAAATGTGACTGGGGAGTGGAGGCAAGGGAAATGTGACTGGGGAGTGGAGGTAGGTGAAATGTCACTGGGGAATGGAGACAGGTGAAATGTCACTGGGGAGTGGAGGCAGGTGAAATATGACTGGGGGCTGGGGGCAGGTGAAATGTGACTGGGGGGATGGGGGCAGGTGAAATTTGGGGCTGGGGCTGGGAAGGTGAAATGTGACAGGGGAGTGGAGGAAGGGGAAATGTGACTGGGGGGTGGAGGCAGGTGAAATGTGACTGGGAGTGGAGGCAGGTGAAATGTGAATGGAGCCAGGTGAAACGTGAATGGGGAGTGGAGGCAGGTGAAATGTGACTGGGGAGTGGGGGCAGGTAAACGTGACTGGGGAGTGGAGGCAGGTGAAACGTGACTGGGGAGTGGAGGCAGGTGAAACGTGACTGGGGAGTGGAGGCAGGTGAAATGTGACTGGGGAGTGGAGGCAGGTGAAAAGTGACTGGGGAGTGGAGGCAGGTGAAATGTGACTGGGGAGTGGAGGCAGGTGAAATGTGACTGGGGGGTGGAGGCAGGTGAAATGTGACTGGGGAGTGGAGGCAGGTGAAATGTGACTGGGGAGTGGAGGCAGGTGAAATGTGACTGGGGAGTGGAGGCAGGTGAAATGTGACTGGGGCCTGGGGGGCAGGTGAAATGTGACTGGGGAGTGGAGGCAGGTGAAATGTGACTGGGGGTGGAGGCAGGTGAAACGTGGGTGGGGAGTCGAGGCAGGTGAAAAGTGGGTGAGGAGTCGAGGCAGGTGAAATGTGACTGGGGGCTGGAGGCAGGTGAAATGTGACTAGGGGGTTGGAGGCAGGTGAAATGTGACTGGGAAGTGGAGGTAGGTGAAATGTGACTGGGGAGTGGAGACAGGTGAAATGTGACTGGGGAGTGGAGGCAGGTGAAATGTGACTGGGGAGTGGAGGCAGGTGAAATGTGACTGGGGGCTGGGGGCAGGTGAAATGTGACTGGGGCAGGTGAAACGTGACTGGGGAGTGGAGGCAGGTGAAACGTGACTGGGGGCAGGTGAAACATGACTGGGGAGTGGAGGCAGGTGAAACGTGACTGGGGAGTGGAGGCAGGTGAAAAGTGACTGGGGAGTGGAGGCAGGTGAAACGTGACTTGGGAGTGGAGGCAGGTGAAACGTGACTGGGGAGTGGAGGCAGGTGAAAGTGACTGGGGAGTGGGGCAGGTGAAAAATGACTGGGAGGAGTGGAGGCAGGTGAAACGTGACTGGGGAGTGGAGTCGGGTGAAATGTGACTAGGGAGTGGAGGCAGGTGAAATGGATGGGAGTGGAGCGGTGTAATGTGCTGGGGCAGGGGAAGTGCGGGGGTGGGGGCAGGTGAAACGTGACTGGGGAGTGGAGGCAGGTGAAATGCTGGGAATGGGGCAGGGGATAAGTGATGGGGGGTGGAGGCAGGGAAAACGGGACTGGGGAGTGGAGGCAGGTGAAATGTGACTGGGGAGTGGAGGCAAGTGAAATGTGACTGGGGAGTTTAGGCAGGGGAACGTGGGTGGGGAGGAGCAGGGGAAATGTGATGGGGGGTGGGGCTGGTGAAAAGTGACTGGGGGCTGGGCAGGTGAAATGTGACTGGGGGTGGAGGCAGGTGAAATGTGACTGGGGAGTGGAGGCAGGTGAATGTGACTGGGGTGGAGGGAGTTGAATAGACTGGGGGCTGGAGGCAGGTGGAACGTGACTGGGGTGGCGGCGGTGAATGTGACTAGGGAGTGGAGGCAGGTGAAATGTGACTGGGGAGTGGAGGCAGGGAAAGGGTTGGGATGGAGGCAGGTTAAAACATGGGTGGGGAGGGGGGCCAGGTGAAATGTGCCTGGGGAGTGGAGGCAGGTGAAATATGACTGGGGGCTGGAGGCAGGTGAAATGTGACTGGGGGCTGGAGGCAGGGGAAATGTGACTGGGAGTGGAGGCAGGTGAAATGTGAGTGGAGGGAGCGGTGAAATGTGACTGGGGCGGGCGGTGAAATGTGACTCGAGAGGTGAACGTGGGTGGGTGGGCGGGTGAAACTTGACTGGGGCAGGTGAAATGTGAAGGGGAGTGGAGGCAGGTGAAATGTGACTGGGGAGTGGAGGCAGGTGAAATGTGACTGGGGCAGGTGAAACGTGACTGGGGAATGGAGGCAGGTGAAACGTGTCTGGGGAGTGAAAGCAGGTGAAACGTGACTGGGGAGGGGAGGCAGGTGAAACGGATGGGGAGTGGGGCAGTGAACGTGGGTGGGCAAATGGAGCAGGTGAAACGTGACTGGGGATTGGAGGCAGGTGAAAGGTGACTGGGGGTTGGGGGCAGGTAAAACTGACTGGGGCAGGTAAAATGTGCTGGGGAAGTGGAGAGGTGAAACGTGGGTGGGCAGTGGAGGCAGGTGAAAATTGACTGGGGAAGGGAAACTGAGGGGAGTGGAGGCAGGTGAAAAGTGCTGGGGATGGAGGCAGTGAATGTTGGGGCAGGGAAAAGTGACTGGGGAATGGAGGCGGGAAACGTGGGCTGGGGAGTGAAAGCAGGTAAACGGATGGGGAGGAGGCAGGTGACGTGACTGGGGAGTGGAGGCAGGTGAAATGCGTGGGGAGTGGAGGCAGGTGCAAAGTGACTGGGGAGTGGAGGCCGGTGAAAAGTGACTGGGGAGTGGAGGCAGGTGAAATGTGACTGGGGAGTGGAGGCAGGTGAAACCTGACTGGGGAGTGGAGGCAGGTGAAACGTGACTGGGGAGTGGAGGCAGGTGAAACGTGGGTGGGCAGTGGAAGCAGGTGAAACGTGACTGGGGAATGGAGGCAGGTGAAATGTGACTGGGGGTTGGGGGCAGGTAAAAACTTGACTGGGGGCAGGTAAAAATGTGACTGGGGAGTGGAGGTAGGTGAAACGTGGGTGGGCAGTGGAGGCAGGTGAAATGTGACTGGGGAAAGGTGAAACGTGACTGGGGAGTGGAGGCAGGTGAAATGTGACTGGGGAGTGGAGGCAGGTGAAATGTGACTGGGGAGTGGAGGCAGGTGAAATGTGACTGGGGAGTGGAGGCAGGTGAAATGTGACTGGGAGTGGAGGCAGGTGAAATGTGACTGGGGGCTGGAGGCAGGTGAAACGTGACTGGGGGCTGGAGGCAGGTGAATTGTGACTGGGGAGTGGAGGCAGGTGAAATGTGACTGGGGAGTGGAGGCAGGTGAAATATGACTGGGGAGTGGAGGCAGGTGAAATGTGACTAGGGAGTGGAGGCAGGTGAAACGTGTGTGGGCAGTGGAGGCAGGTGAAACGTGGGTGGGCAGTGGAGGCAGGTTATACGTGGGTGGGGAGTGGAGGCAGGTGAAACGTGGGTGGGGAGTGGAGGCAGGTGAAATGTGAGTGAGAGGTGTTAGGAATGGTGGGAGAATAGGGGAAGGCAGGGGAACATGTTATAGGTGTCAGACTATATGGAGCTGTGTGTCACTGTCATATAATGGGAGGTATCAGACTATATGGAGCTGTCTTATCATAGGAGGTATCAGACTATATGGAGCTGTCTTATCATAGGAGGTATCAGACTATATGGAGCTGTGTAATATAAGGGGGTATCAGACTATGTGGAGGTTATCATAGGATGTATAGATATGTGGAGCTGTCATTAAAATGGGAGTATCAGAAAATGGAGCGTCTTTATATAAGGGAGGGATCAGACTATATGGAGCGTTATATAATGGGAGGTATTAGACTATATGGAGCTGCTATCATATAATGGGAAGTAACAGACTATATGGAGCTGTCTATCAAGGAGGTATAAATTAAAAGGGGCTGTTATCAAGGAGGTATCAGATATATGAAGCTGTCTATATAATGGAGGTACAGACAATGGCTTCTAATAGAGGTATAGATATGGAGCGGCTTTTCTAGAGGTATCGACTATAGGAGCTGTCTATCATATAATGGGAGGTATCAGACTATATGGAGCTGTCTATCATATAAAGGAGTATCAATATGAGCTTCATCATTAAGGGAGGTATCAGACTATATGGAGCGTTTATCAATAATAGGAGTATCAACTATAGGAGTGTTATTATGGGAGGTATCAGACATATGGAGCTGTCTTATCAGGGGTACGACTATATGGATGTCTGTCAAAAAAGGAGGTATCAGACTATATGGAGCTGTCTTATAGGAGGTATCAGACTATGTGGAGGTCTATATATAATGGGGTACAGCTTAAAGGAGTGTCTTCATATAATGGGAGGGGATCAGAAATTTAAGTGTATCATATAATGGGAGGTATCAGACTATATGGAGTGTCTTTCATATAAAGGAGGTATCAGACTATATGGAGCTGTCTATCATAGGAGGTTCGACTATATGGAGCTGATTTTAAAATAATTGGGGGGTATCAGACTATATGGAGTGCCTATCATATATGGGAGGTATCAGACTATATGGAGCTGCCTATCATATAATGGGAGGTATCAGACTTATTGAGCTGTGTGGGCATGGTCATAAAGGGAGGTATCAGACTATATGGGTTGCCTATCCAATAATGGAGGTATCAGACAATATGGAGTGCCTATCAATAATGGAGATCAGACTATATGGAGTGGTGTCATGTATAATGGGAGGTATCAGATTATGGAGTGTATCATATAATGGAGGATAGACTATATGGAGTGCCCATTTATAAATGGGAGGTATCAGACTATATGGAGCTGTGTGTCATGTATATAAGGGGGGTATCAGACTATATGGAGTTGCTATCATATAATGGGAGGTATCAGACTATATGGAGCTCTATCATATAAGGAGTTCAGACTATGGAGTGTTCATAGGGGTATCAGATATATGGAGCTGTCTATCATATAATGGGGGGTATCAGACTATATGGAGCTGCCTATCATAAAGGAGGGTTTAATATATGGGGCTGTCTATCATAGGGGGTATGATTATGGAGCAGTCTATCATATAATGGGAGGTATCAGACTATATGGAGTTGTCTATCATATAATAGGAGGTATCAGACTATATGGAGCTGTCTATCATATAATGGGAGGTATCAGACTATATGGAGCTGTCTATCATATAATGGGAGGTATCAGACTATATAGAGCTGTCTATCATATAATAGGAGGTATCAGACTATATGGAGCTGTTGTCATGTGATGTGTTGTAAGGTGTCAGTATCATATAGGGCTCTCATGGGGATGTGTAAAATAGGTATCATATAGGCGGGTGTCTAGGGCGGCACCTCTTAGTGCCCGGTGGTCATACGCATAACAGCCCGAGGGTGCTCTCACACAGGGGCATTTTTGATGGTTGTTAATGTGTGTTTTTGTGCAGGTCGGCACAAAAAATTGATGCTGTACATTGCTGTCCAAAAATCGCGGTAAAATCACGATTTTTGCACAGTAGCAATGTACAGTATTAATCACCGCGCCTTTCTGCACAAAAAACACACATTAACAAACGCATCAAAAAGGTGCTGTGTGAGAGCACCCTTAGGCTGTTATGCTGTATGACCACCTGGCCATCTCACCTATATATAATCTTATTAGACTTCCATCTAACTATGAGACCTGTCCATGTGAAGGCAGGGGCCCCAGTGTCTTCCTGCCCTTCCCCCCTACCACCGCTTATTTCTTAGAACGTTTGGGAAAATGAAGTCTGATTGTTGCTATGGGGGAGAATGTCTGTCATAGATCACAATCATATACAGACGACCAAAAGAAGAAAATTTCAATCAGAAAATAAAAAAAAAAGTCGAAGAAGAAAAGAATATGTATCAGAGTCTGGATTTGATAAATAAAATGTTGGTGACATATTCCCTTTAAGCTGCAGTGTGGCTTTTATTGGATGAAGTCTTATGGTTTAGGTGTAGGCACAGTGTGGCGGCATCTCCAGTCTATCCTGTATGCTGAATAGGTTCTCCAACATCTAGGAAAGCTAGGTGACGGCAAACCCTTCAGTTAGCTTTCTTCTTGAGCCGTTACATGGTTGTAGTGGGCGTAGCTTTTGTAAAGGGGTGTGGCATAATATGAAAGGGGCATGGTAAGCTAATTGGTTAATGGGGGCGTATTACGGTTTAGTGCCTAGGGCAACACGACCTATAAAAACAGCCCAGGACGTATGCATACGTCCTAGCGGGAAGTGCGTTCCCGCAAATGGACGTATGCATACGTCCTGGCGATCGTGCGGGCTTACAGGCAAGCCGCGCAGGATCGCGACACGCCGCATCACCGCCGGCCGGAGTGAGCCCAGGCTGCGGGTGATTAAACCTTCGATGTTGCGACCTATCATGGTAGTGATATCGAAGCTGCAGGCAGGAGGAGTGAGCTCCTTCTGCCTGCGATCCGGTGCAGCAAGCAGCAGAGATGCCGCTCACTGGTCTCTTACCCGACTCCCCGGATGCTTTCTGAAAGTATCCAGGTAGTCTGGTAGTCTGGTAATGGTGATCGGCAGTTACCATGGCGACCAGTACACAGCAGCAACTCTGTGTACAGGTCTACCGTTGTAACAGCAATCTGACCATTGCTGTTACAAATCCCCATGGGGAAAAGTGAAAAAATGTGAAAAAGTAAAAAAAGTAAAACACAAAAAATAAAATAAAAAACAAGTACACTGCCCTTTTCCCCTTTACAAACGGCAATCACCCCAAAAAAGATCAAAAATAAATAAAGTACCCATATTTGGTATCGCCATGTGCGTAACAAACCCACCTATAAATCTGTCACATTAATTTAACCGTACAGTGAACGCCGAAAAAAACAAAAAAAAAAAACAGTCACAAAATTTGCGATTTTTGTTCATCCGGAGCAATAAATGGAAAAAAAGCGTTTAAAAAAACTCATATAAAGGGCATTTGTCCCAAATTTAAAAAGTCATTTCATCCCAAAAAACACCCTTTTTACACCTCTGTATACAAAAAAATAAAAAAGTTATGGCTCTCAAGAATATCATGCATAAATTTGTTTTACACAAAAAAACATTTTTTTTTAAAAAGGTTTTAAAAATAAAAAAACTATAAAAATTGGGGTATCCCCGTAATCGTATCGACTCAGAGAGTAAAGCAAATGCTCATGGATACTGCACGGTGAGCGCGTTAAAAAAAAAAATTTAAAAACTCACTGGGTTAGTATTTTTTTTCCCAAAAAAAACGTTTTAAAAAAAAAAAAAATGATCAAAAAATCTTGCCCCTCCCAAAAATTTATCCCAAAAAAAGTAACTCATTCCCAAAAAACAAGCTCCAAACCGCTCCGTACAAGAAAATAAAAAATTTTGGGCTCTCAGACAGGGCAATGAAAAAAAGTTTTTTTCCTTTTTGAAAAAAAGGTTTTTTTTGAGTAAAGCGAAAAACTTTAAAAAAATATAAAAATTTGGGGTATCGTGAATGATCGACCTGTGAGTAATATAGCATGTCATTTAAAATGACGGGCCCGTATAAACAAAAAAAATAAAAAACACTCCCGGGGAAGCTGTTTTTGTTCAAAATCCCCTCCAAAAACCTTTAAATAAAAAGTGATAAAAGCATCATATGCACCCCATAATTAAAAATAAAAAAGTCAACTCATCCGCAAAAAAAAAACCCAAAATCAGCCCCGTATACAGAAAATGAAAAGTTATGGCTATCAAATTTAGGACAACATAAAAACATAATTTTTAATAGACCTTTTTCTTTTGAGTAAAAGTAATAAAAAAAAAAAAAATATAAAAAATTTTTAAAACTTTGAAATTTGACCAAACCCCCATGTAAAGTTATCAGATTTTACACTGCAAGGCGAACGCTGTAAAATTGAAGCCCAAAAAAAAATGGGGAATTGCCCCCCCCCCCCCATTTTTTAGCCTAAAAAAAAAAAATATGGAATACCCGTGCCCCCCGAATGCACAATACACCCCCAATGAATCCCTGAGGGTGTGAATCCAAAAGGGGTGACTTTGGAAGGTTTCACCCGTTCTGGGACTTTCAAATGCGACAAACCCCCCCAAAATTTTTGCGTTCCAAAAGCCAAATGCGCTCCCTCCCTTTTTCCCCCTGCCCTGCGCCCAAAAAAGATTTACACCCCAAAAGTAGGGTATTTCCGAATTGGAAAAAATTGCAAGGTTTTTCCTTTTAAAAAAATTAAAAATTTTCAGCTAAAATTTTTAGATTTTTGGGAAAAAAAAAAATTATTTTCACAGCCCAACGCTAAAACTTTTGGGACAACCCCGTGGGGTCGATTACTCACTACACCCGGATATTTCCTTAAAGGGGTGTATTTTTTTAAAATGAGGCTTTTTAGGGGGGTTTATTAAGTTTTAGCCCTTAGGGTGTCCGCAAAACTGAATGGCCCTAAAAAAAATGTATGAAAAAGAGACCCCAAGTCCGTAGGTGCTCTCCTATTCTGGGGGTTGTGGTTGAGCCAAATGCGCCTTTGGGGGACATATGGGATATCTCTAACACGAAAACTGGGGAAAATTTTAATTGATTTTCCCCGATCAAAATTTTTCCCTATTCTTGGGAATAAGGATAAAAATTGAAAATTGCAAAAATTTGAAATTTTGAAATTTCACTTCCACTTTGCTTTAATTCCTGTGAAACACCTAATGCTAATAAACACCTAATAAACTTCCTAAATGCTGTTTTGAATACTTTAAGGGGTGTAGTTTCTTAGATGAAGTCCTTTATGGGGGTACCTAACATACAGGCCAATCAAAGTCACGTTAGAACTGGATGGTCCCTAAAAAAATATATATTGCAAATTTTCTCAAAAATTTTAAAATTACTACTAAATTTCTAAGCCACCTAATGTCGTGAAAAAAAAAGACATTTAGAAAAATGATGCCAACGTACAGTAGACATATGGTAGATGCTAATTATAAACAATTTTGAGTGGAATAACTTTCTGTCTTACATGCAGAAATTTGTGAAGTTTGAAATTGGTACATTTTTCAAATTTTTCATGATACTTTGATATTTTTCACAAATAAACAAGCATTTTTTGGACCAAAATTTCTTACTATCTTAAAGCACAATGTGTCACGAAAAAACAATCTCTGAATCACAGGGATAAGTTAAAGTGTCAAAAAGTTATTCTCACATAAAGTGACACATGACAGATTTCAAAAATGGAGCTCTGTCAGAGAGGCCAAAACTGGCTCCGGCGTTAAGGGGTTAAATAAAAGCATGCTAACATTTTATGAACACAGATCATATGCAAATCTATGTAAGTCTCTGATTACAGTCTAAAGAAGTTCCGTGAAGCCTGTCTTATCGTACAGTTTTATTCATTTCCATCTGTTTTCTGCTTCTCAGGACAGGTAGAAGACAGTATGAGTACAGGATCAGCTGGCACCAAGCTACATGGGGTTTGTTGCGGTCTTTTTTTAATTAGATATACAGACTTGGAGACCCTGCTATGCAGTAGAAATGAGGAGCCACATTGACCTACTTTGATTAGTTGATATTGTCGAGGGATAGAGAAGTTGTCCGAGATGAGATAACACTTAGGTGTTCCCCAATTGTCTTCATGCAGAACAGAGAGGAGGTCGCACTTGCCTGGCCCTCTCCTTTCAGTTTAATGGGAGTTTAGAGTACAGCTAAGTACACTGTTCAGCTGTAATTGGAACTCCCATAGAATAGAATGGAGAGTACCTTGCAAGTCTCTGCCCGGAGACTTTTGGGAGCCTGTTCTCAAGATAGGTGCGGATTCCTGTGAGGCCCACAACTATCAGACATTTACATCATATTCGATTAATACGCCATCAATGTATAAGATAGGAATAGCTCTTGAACCTTTAATACTGAGGCATTCTCAGGCAGTGCTAGTCTTGCTGCTGACAAAATACAGGATTCTATGGGTATTACATGCACTGCATTTTAGAAAACTTTTATTCAGTTAATTTTTACTTTATTACATTTTGTAGCTTCAGCTCCAGCATTGCACGATATAGATGATCCAATGACTTTCAGAGCAAACAATTTGCATTGACAGAACTTCTGGCCCCATGCAGACAGTAATGCTCATTTCAGTATTCTATTCTGGGATTGTCCACTAAAGACTGTCAGTCGTGTACAATTCTCATTAAAATTCAATTAGGTAAGGTCATGGATTCTGTGGTTTCTCATAGCTGCAGACAGATCAGAAGCAGTAGTTGACAGAAATTTTAAAAGGACACAAAGGACTAGTACATGAGACTGAGTGCACAATTAATAGATGTTGCATAATTCAAAGCCTTTACTTATTACAATCTTATACTTAGATTTGTTATATGGACACGATAATACTAACTAAATATCACCAAAATTTCCCCTTGCCCTCCTATAATTATGCATTCATTTATTGCTAAAATAAAGCAGAAAGGATTTTTTTTTTGTTTTAAATTCCCTACCATTTTTAGCTAGATTCTGTGTAGATCTATGTGTCTCCATGGCTACAGACAACAAACCTGGGTTTTTATTTTTTTGGGGCAACTTATCCAAAAATCATGGAGAGCCAACATTTTTATGGGCACATTAGAAAACTATAAGGCTAAATCCCCACAGCATCGGACAAAAATGTCCAAAAGTCGACCTTTTTTTTTCCGATGCACGACCGCGGATTTTGTCACATTCTGCGCAAAAAACGGGGTCGTTTCTCTTTTTTTTGCCGTCGGCCCATGTCTGGGAAAACGATGAAAAAACTCAAGGCGCCGGTGCATTATACAACATGTTGTATAATGCACCGGCGCCAGAAGACAAGCAGAGAAAAAATGAACTGTGTAGACTACAGGTCATTTTTTCTATGAAACTCTATGGGCTTCCTGAACAATCGTATTTTCGGCGGTTTTAGAATCCTAAAACTGCCTAAAATAAGATAGTTTTTCTGTGCAGTGGAGACATAGCCTAATAAACAGTAAAGATTTTAAATAATTGTTCTTAGCTCAGAAATCTGATATGAACATATTAACATGCAAATTAGTGTGAGCTGTAATATCTTGAAAATTACAATCAAAATAATCTGCACAAGCTCCTCCAGTTTCAAAGAGAATTACAGAGACGTCACTTTTTTTTTCTCAGATGCTGTAAAAAAGGGCCCTATTTTTATAGACTGTCCTGGAATTTATGGACAGTTGGAGGACATACCAGAGGAAATGTGGTATTACACAGAGCTCGTTTAGATAAATGGATAACCATGTAAAACATGGTCGTGCAGAGATGTTTCTTACAGAGACAATCTGGCTTATGGAGGGGATCCTGAGAAGGTTATCTCCCTAACTGGCAGATGCCAGTTCTTAAAGGGCTTACGAATAATAATAATGCACCAAGAAGGAGTTCTTGGAATAGAGTGAAACCTTATATGTGTAAATGTAATGATGATATATGTGATAACAACATTAAAGCTAAAGGATACATTTATTGAATTACCAAACTGAAAAATTCCAGTACATCTGGCTACAGTCTGTCCTGCACATATTGCTGAGCTGTAGGTGTCCCTCTTATTACTACTATACGTGACCAACTCTTATATGTAATGGTTCCCCAGATCATCACACCAGCAGTTAGGACTCTATGTTGCTCCACAACAAAGGCGAGACTTAGGGGCCCACCATATGCACCCAACCAAAAACTAAATACATCATTCCCAAAACAAACCCTGAATTCATCGCTAACACAATAGGTTCGTCGAAAACATCCGGGTTTGTCATTTCACAAACCCCCGCAAAACAACGAGGGGGGCGGTTGTCAATGGCAGTGTAATAGGCTGAGGCAGTGGATCCTCTGGGACACCGCAAAAAATAGATATGGACCACGTCAGGGAGCAGAGTCTAAGAAAACCCCTGGTACTCAACAGAGCCTGCCGCAAGGATTTTGGTGCAAGGGGGCCGGGGTGCTACCCTGAGGGCCGCTTGCAGTGACAGCAAAGGTGCTGATGTTGTACAGGAGGAGCAGGCTAGAGACATGGCAGTGACAAGAAGAAGGGTCAGCAGGTGGCAAGCACGTCCTAGTTAGATCACTTGCAGTAAGGTCAGGGCTGGCAGTAGGAAGAGAATAATTAGAAATGTAGCATGGTTCGAATCCAGGAAATCACAAACAGAATCATGCTAAGACTCAATAAAAAAACACCTACATAGTGGAGATGTGCAGAAGGGGAAAGTAGGGGAAATTAGAGGATCCAACTTCCCCTGACAGGTAGGACAGATATTGGGTTTGTGATAACAAATTTACTTCTGCTAAGTGTCTGGAAGTAGTCCAGGCAAAGACAGAAATATGTAAAGAAGGTGGCACGTGTGTCTGGATGGTGGACAAGGAAACTGTGTGGGGCTACTGGTGCTTGTTGGTGGATCAAATTATCCTCTCCTTTGGTAGTCTGTTTAGGCCATTTGGGCCCTTGCCCATTTTGTTTGCCTTCATAATAATAGTGTTGAGGTAAAATCAAAAAATTTTAAAAACGAGTCTTTTTTTAAATTTTTTCCGATAGATCCAAATTTTTTTCTGAAAAATGGGGTAAAAAATCACGATCGAAATTTGATTTTTAAGTGCTTCTGTTTTTTTGGCGCAATCCAATCAGTGCAGAGCACAGGGGGGGTCAAAAATGCACCACTGAGGGTGTGGGGTCTCTTTGGCGCTAAAACACATACCTCATGTGTATGTCATGTATTTCCTTTTAAAACGCCATTTCGACTTTCCCCTCTGTACTAACAACGTTTGCCCAGGGGCCTTGTTTCCCTGCAGGCAGAAACATCATTTCTAGCGATTTTACACAGGAAAAGCTGCTAGTTAGTTTACGGGGACAGCTACTTGGGGAATCAAACACATAAATAGTTAGGGGTTCGTAAATTTTTTTATGGTGTAAAATTTTTTGTATAGCTGGCTTATTTTTCCCTCTTTATTCAAGTGTTAAAAGTTATTTCCCTTTTTTGGGGGGTCCAGCCACTGCAGAAGACACCACCCAAAAATCCTGCCATAAAAGAAATGCAAGTTTTTGCATGTTGCTTTCGGGTTTTCTTCCTAAGATAGCTTAACAGTTTTTCCATAGAAAAAATTTTTTTTTAAATACTTTTGTTTGAGTTAATTTTTTGTTTCAACAGGGGTTGCACTTTTGCTGTTGGGCTTTTTCCAGACGCATTAACAGATTTTTCCCATAGAAAAAAAAACTATTTCTACTCCTATTTGCCAGTTGAAAAGTATGGGCATTTAAAACACTGTTTATTTGCTGTCAGGGTTTTCCAATGCCCCCATTTCACAGATATTCATAGTTACTCATAGTTAAATAGTTTGAAGGCTAAAAAAAGAAAAGACATCCACCCGTTCCCCCATTTCGAAAAAGTGTTTGCTAATTTTGATCCAGAGGAAGGGCAAAAAACCCCCAATTGGCAGGAGACAATTGCCCTCTTTAGGAAAAATTCCTTCCCACTCCAATCTGCAATTTCGAATAACCCCTGATCAAAAACCCCTACTCCAAATCCATCTTTATAAGTTGTTAATTTTTCGCTCTGAAATGCCCCAAACTGTTTTTTGAACTCCGTTATTAAAATTCGCCTAATTCCTTGGCAGAGAGCTCCACATTTCACTGCTCTTACAGTAAAAAATCCTATCTAGTTATGTAAAAAACTTTTTTCCTCAAGACGTAGGATCCCCCTTTTTCTTGATACAGTCTGGGTATAAATGATTTTGGGGAGAGATTCTTTATTGATTTTTAAATTTTTTTAAACTATTAGTATGTCCCCCCAACCTCTTTTCTGTAAACTAAATAACTCTTTCTTGCTAATTTTTTGGGGGTTTGCAGCCACCCAGTCCTTTTTTTATTTTTGTTGCCCCCCTTTGACTGTTAAACCCAACAATGTCTTTCCTGTGCGGGGGTCCCCAAAAACTTACACAAATTCTAGTGGGGTCTAACCAGTGATTGTAAAAATTGGGAGAATAATTTTTCCACATGGACTATCCTCTTTTAATACACCTCATTCCATTTGCCTTTGGCACTGCTCTACACGGGCGTACAATTAATTTTTTACCTCCCCCAGTTTCCCCAAGCCCCTTTCCATGTCATTTTTTACCCAGTGTTTTTCCATTTAACATGAAATCAATAATGGTTTTTTCCCCTCCCCATGGGCATAACCTGCATTTACTTTTAAACCCATCTCCATTTTTCTTCCCGGGCCTCCAATTTATCCAATCTCTTTGTAAACACATTTCCTCTATTTGTTGATTACTTTAAGACTTGTATCATCTGCAAAGATCGATATTCTACTGTGCAATCCATGGTAAGATTTTAAATGAATATATTAAGAGGAAGGGTCCAATACTGCCCCTGGGGTCCCCATTAGTAACGGGGATCCAGCCCTGAGTAGTACCATTAAATTCCCCCCCCTTTGTTTTCTATCATGACCCAGTTATTACCCACTTGCCCCTTTTTTTCCCCCAGTCCAAGCTTTCTCATTTTAGTCCCAAACCTTTTATTGGACAGCATCAAATGCTTTAGAGAAATCAAATTATGACATCCAGTGCTTCACCCCGATCCGTCTAGAACTAACTTCCCCATAGAAGCTATAGATTAGGTTTGCAAGCCCCGACCCTTTCAAAAACCCAGCGGAATGGTTTTATACTTTTATTTTCAGTGAGATTTGAGATAGCATCCTTAAAAAACCCTTCAAATACTTTTACAACAAACAAGGTTAAATTCCCGGGCCTATAGTTTCCAGGTTCATTTTTGCCCCCCTTTTTAAAATTTTGGGCCCCACATTTTCTATTGCCATTCCTTGGGAAAAATACCCCTTTATTGGGCAGTCGATAAATATTAAAAAATGGGGGGCCTACTTGACATTACTTAACCCCTTAGGACGGGGGTGTATGCCATCAGGACCTGGTTTTGTCTATTTTAATCTTCTTAGAAAGAGCTGACTTCTTCCTGGTTAGAAAGAAACTTTTAAAAGGGGAAACCGTCACATAGTTTATCCCCCCCTGCTGAGACAGCACAAGCCAGTGTCCCCTGCTTTTCCCCAGCACTGTGTCCCTTATTCTGTAAGATGCTGAATTTTTAGGGGATTTAATGTAAATTCTTATTCAGACAGGTTTAGCCAGCCCCCCAAAGGCTAGCCTCGCCCCCCTGACTTTTTTAAACATGTTTGACCATTCAAAGTAATAGGTTTATCATTGAGGTGGCGGGGTTTAAAAAAAAAAAGGAAAACTTTCATATCTTTTCTGGGTGAAAACTGCAGATTTGAGCATTAAATGCTGAAAACTACGCTCTTACAGAAAAAGGGACCCAAAAAGTGCGGAAACGTAGTCTGAACTAGTTTTCTGTTTCAGCCAGGGGGGCATAAACTATTGACAGGTTCTCTATAATTGGAGTTTTTCCCATCCCTCTGCCACAAAAGAAAGGGCACCCCCTCGGGAAATTTAATGGAGAAACTTTTTTTTTTTTTAGGTTTGCTTTTTTTCTCATCGCCCTTACAGTCCTCTTCATTTTCAAAGGGGCCCAAAATTTTCGTTTTATCTTTTACTATTTAAATAATTTTAAAAATTTGTTATAATTCATTTTCCAGTTTTAAAGTAAGGCATTTTTAAAAACACTGTTGATTTGCTTCAGGGTTTTTCCAAAGACCCCATTTCACAGATATTCCAAGAAAATATTCTTTTTAATCCTAATTGTCGTTGGGAAAAAAAGGGATTTAAAACATTGTGATTTGCTGTCTTTGAAGTATAGTTTCAGAAGGACTGAAAAAAATCTTGACCCTTTTTTAAAAATTTTTTATTTTTAACATGGGGGCGAAAATAAAGTGGGGAAAAGAGCAAGGAGGGGGGGGACGTGGAGCTAAAAACAAACAATTGCCCTTCCCCTGCTCCCAAAACAACAAGCATACATCGTCATGCAGGATGTCAACTTCATTGTTGGTCGGGTCTCTGGCGTCTGTTACTGAAGGCAGCCCAAACTGTTTCGTGGGTTACACAACCCGCATCGAGCGTTTTTCCTCCTCGTCCTCTCAGCAGGGCCCCAAATGTCGTCATCATCACCGTCTCAACATCCAAATTTAAGCAAACCACCCAAACGTAACCCAATGTACAGACTTCTCCAAAAAACCTTTTTTCCCCAAGGCCTTGATGACACAACGCAGTTCGGCAAAGGGATTTAAAAAGATCAAAAAGCCAAAAAGGGTGATTTTGTCTGTGCGACCCCAATCGCTGCTGCCCCAAGGAGGAAAGGAACTGGTCCCTCGGCGAAATCACAACGGGGCAATGCCTCGCGGTGCCCGTGGGTTTACCCCCCACTTTAGATGTAGACGTAGGGAGGAATCCCAAATGTGGGTGAAATAGGGAATTGCGGACCAAATGGCTTTTAAAGCAGCAGTTTGCGGCGCCTCATCGAGGGGAGGGGGAAATTTTGGTAAGCAGGCGGGGCCGGCCTCAGAAAGGGGGAAAACAGCGCACAACCCTGCATTAATCCGCCGCCAGGTCATGGTGGCAGCAGGAAAACCCGCAAAGTTTTTACCGCCGAAGAGGCCAGGGCCTGATTGCCTGGGGGTTTTTCAAACAACCTCAGATTTTCTACCGACGTCATATGCCGTATTTGACGTCAAGCATCAGAGAGGAAAAAATTTAAAAAAGTTTTTAACCCCCACGAACATGAGCAGGGGACATGCATCAAACATGAAATTTCCCTTTGGAGGACACTTGGAGAAAAAGGCCACAGAGGTCTGGGGGTTTCCCAAACCCCTATGACATCCCCTGCCCCTCCTCCTCCCCACCACTTCCAAGACCAAGCGGTCCTCTGCTGCATGGAGCAGCAAGAAGGGAATATCATCCCCATCCCAACACTGGCGGCCGATTCCCCCCACCCAAAACCCAAACCTACCCCTTCTACTTCCCCCGTGTGACCGCCGCCATCAGTGGCCGTCTGGCAGCCCGCCTCTTGTACCAGGGGTGGGGGCAGAACAAAAAGCTTTTTCCCCCAACCATCCTAAAACCAAAAACCTGAATGTTGGCATTGCCAAGCTTTTTTGGGCCTTGGGGAAAAATTGCTTTTTTTCCCCCTGGGGACAAGATGGGGCTGCCAACTAGCCCCCGGGATTTTCCCCCAATACAATGCTAGTTGGGGGGATGCAGTGCCCTGGTGACGGGTCTCAGGGTCGGCAAAAAAACCTTTTCCCCCACCTGCTGGGATGGGCAGAGTCCAATCCCCAACCTCGACTGGAGATCACGTGCCAAGAGAAAAAGGGCCCTTCTAAAAAATTAATGTTCTTGGGGGACCCTCAAAAACCCCGCAAAGCTGTGGACGGGCCGGCCCCTAGACCGACCAGTGGCGGGTGCTAAAACCCGCGCCAGCAAGGGGGGTGTGCGACAAAGGGAAAAATCTCCTTGCTGCCCTAAGACAGTAGATTACGCACATCCCTTGCCCGGCACATTCCGAACCCGGTTTTCCAGAAATTCCAAAAACTACCCGGGGGCTTTTTTTGCTGAGAAAAGGGTTGAGGTCTAGCCCCATCCAGTGTTCGCATCCTGCCCGGGACGACCGGCAGCGTTGCCGGTATCTGGGCTGCCCTGTATCCATTTATTGTTGACGTGCAACACGCTGGGAATTCCACCCCCACAGCAATTGTGGGACAGCTAAGCCATTTATGCAGTTTGAAGTGCGCATGGCCTGAGGGCAGTGGTGCGGACCCCAGGGTGTTGAGCCAAGAAGTGGAGGCAGGGGAAGGGTCTCTGCACCACCTTGACACTTTTGAGAGCCACCAAAGGCATCAGGACGATGCATTGTCACATACCCTTTTGGTCATGTTTTTACTGGAACAAGTGTTGACACACTGCAGCACAGGCCCGCATGTGGGGGAGGGGGGACTCATGGGACCGAGCCTTAGCCAGAGGAGTATAAAGGGCCAAACTGTTTCCCAATTGTTCGGGCTTTTTTAGGGTTTGGTTCAGGTCCAGGGGGGTGCAGGACAAAAGTTCACTCAAGAGCAGACCAAAATGACACTACCTGGCCCCTTTGGGGACGTTAGTATGAGAAGGGAGGAGGATGATAGGCAGGGGTGGACACCGACGTACTGTTTCCCCTTTGGGGTAAGAGGTTTGACAATTTCAGAGGAGGGAAAAAAGGGGGAAAAAAAAGTTCTTGTTAGTACCCTTCGACCCCCAGCTTGGGGGGATCCCGGGCCATCCACACATGAGTGCTTTGGGGCTACATTACCTGCAACAGACCCCCCCATCAAGGGAAACAAAAAAGAACAGGATTACTGGGTGGCCACCCTCCCCTTTATCCAATTACAAAAAAACAATTTTCCCCCCCACCCCCAAAAGACAGTGAAGAGGAACTTGAACAGTGCTCATTGACCAACCCCAGGCGTCTTTTTCACATTCAATGTCAAGTGGAACAATGTCCCGCAGTAGAAGGCAAGTATCAGCAGGCAGTGTGGCAGAACCTACGCGTGCATGTTTTAATCGGTTTTACCCCCTACCAACACCTGAAGGCAGGGGAGCATTCAGACAACAGAGAACCCCCCTTAAGACCTGTCCATCTCCCGCAGCTCAAACCCCCATTTTTCAGACTTGGGCGGACCCCAAACGACTTCTGAGTGTCCAAATGGGTGAAGCCTAGCTGCTCGGCACGCCCTAGAAATTTTTTCCTGCCCAGCAGACACGTTATCTTGGGAAAGCAATTCGGGGACAGCTGGTCGGGGGGATTACTGCAAATGATCCCCTCTTTCCCCCAGAATGTGGATCGTTTTACATTTACAAAAAAATCAAAAGTGGCTCTTACGATTTTTTGCCCCCATTGCCAATGTCACCGAATAAACTTACACGTCTTCTTTATAATGGAAATACACTTCCCCCATCAACAATTAACATCAGTCATTCATCAGTCATCAGTCTGTCTGCCATAAGTCATTTATTAAGCATTTCTGGGCCCCATACAGCCAAATCAAATGAGGGCCTCCACCCGTGAATAGTGCTTGTTTTTTTACATAATTTGTGGGCCCCTTTTTGATTAGGGCCTCTGACAAGAGTACTGCCCTATTGGCACCTCTGGTGGTAGCAACTAGTTCGATTAGTTGGGGGGAGGGGTACGGCAAGCTTAGGAAATCATAGACAGCAATAGTTAGGGATTTTTATATTGCTGGCTGCATCTTTCCCATTTTTATTCTGAGTGCCCAATGGTTCGTTTTTGCAGTTTTGGGGTTCCAGTTACTGCAGAAGACACCATTAGCAAATGTCCTTCTTGGAAGAAATGTTATTTCAAATCCTAATTTTGTCTTTAAAATTTGATTGAGTGTCAAAAAAGGTCATTTTTGCTGGTTTTGGGGTCAGGCCACTGTAAAAGACACCAATAGTAAAGGTGCTATTGAAAAAAATCTTATTTCAAATACTCATTTCTTCTTGCTCATTTTATTCTGAGTGTCCACAAGGTCATTTTTGCTGGTTTTGGGGTCAGGCTACTGTAAAAGGGGCACCAGGGGTGCCAATAGGGCAGTACTCCTGTTTGGGCCCCTAATCAAAAAGGGGCCCAGTGATATGTTAAAAATAGGAACTAGCAATGGGTGGGGGCCCAATTTGATTTAGCTGCATAGGGCCCTGAAACGGTTAATAAATGACTGGACTAGCGGCAGTCCCTGGATGCAACTGCAGCCCCTATAACTACAGCCCTGCCAGCTGAACCTCCGTGTTCCCCGTTGAGATGTTCTTGCTGTCACCACATATATCACATGTTCCTGGGCCCTGATGAAAAAAGTGATAGGGGGCTCCTGCCAGTTCCCCTGTGCCATTTCCAATACCGGTGTCTTCTTATGTGTCACGGGGGCCCCGTAGCAGCTGCTACCACTGCACCTCCTATAGCTACGCCACTGCTTGCAAGCTGTCCACATATTTACGTTAGCCATTGAATGGAATGGATTATTTTAGCTTGTGAATTTTTTTCAGTGACTCTTAGAGCCAAATTGTCTTGACTAAGTTATACCACGTATCCAGTTTACTGTTATGGATGGTAATTTCAGCTTCTCCTTACCTGTTTCGGTATAAAAATTAACCTGATCATCTCCCATTGACTTTAATGGGAATCGACGATCAAATCGAGATCGGATCTGAAATTGAATAGATTCTTTCAAAATCGAGAATCGGTTCGATCTCGATCTTTTTTTAGCAATTGCTCATCTCTAATAATAACTGCTTCCAAACTCTCCTCAATAGCTAGGTCAGAACAGCCTAGATTGTTGACCATTCATCAAAAAAACCATCTAGCTTCTCTCAGTCTAATGATGCACCCCTCTCAAACTGTCAACTGGACATAGGGCGACATGTATGATTTTTTGCGAGCATTTGTAGCATAGAATGTGCCTGAATCTATTAACCTGTTCTACTGCGGATCATAGATTTAGCGCTCTCTGGCTACAAACCAACACTTCTGGCTCAGGTAAACCACTTTTAAAGTGATCAAATGTTCTAGCAGTAATGTGCCTGGATTTGCCGTACTAAAGATATACATGTGTAGCTTCATACAGTTGTAGTGTGACCCACCTCCATCACGCCCCCCAGTCTCAGCGCATTTCAAAGTGCCACGGGCGCTCTGTAATGCGCTGATATGGGAGTGCGCCTGGTTAAAAAATAGAGCGAACAGGGCGGCGCTAGTTTTTTTAGTTAAAAAGATGCCAGACTTCTGGCGCAGCCCCGTACATGCATGTTGCCCATAATGTCTTGAGTGCCTCAAACAGAAATGTCTAGTAGTCTACAATCTCCATCCAAGAGGTACACTACCCAAAGGTATCCTCCAAGAGCTTTTTTACAGAGTATGGAGGAAGCACTTTTATGACATCTTTTGGCAAGACCCAATGGGGCAGATTTATCAAAAGTGTCTTACTTTTAGACTAGACAGTCTTAAAATGCACCAAATTTATCATAGTGTTGATAAATCTGGTGCAGGTTAGAACTGTCTAGTCTCAGTTTGTACCATCTTTAAGTTGGCTTACTTTTATGCCAGAATTTGGTCGCATATCCTGGTGCATTTTTAGTTGCATTTAAGCCATGCCCATTTCCCAGTGAAACCACGCCCATTCTTACAAAACAACGCCCCCTTTATCGGCGCGTGGCGCAGAAGCGCCTGAAACGGTCTAAAACACATAGTAAATGTGGCGAAAAGCTGTTTTTTGACGCAAATTGAGACGGAATTCTGGCGCAACTGCCTTGATAAATCTGCCCCAATATCTACAAAGACCACACCCGTTACCATTTACATGTCTGCCTCAGACATAACCGCATGGCAAATTTTGCAATAATGTGATATTTCTATCTTGGTACCTTATATTTTTTTTTTTGTCAATGTGAGTAGAAAGTGAGAGTCCAAGTGAAATAACTACTTATAATTATGGGGTATAGTAAAAAGTACCATGTAACATACAAACAAAATGTCTTTGAAGTGGCTTTCATTATATTCAGTATGGGAAGGATTACCATTTGGGACCCTCTTCTTTTAACTACAGCAGAGGGCCATTGAAAGCAAAAATCTGTGCATTAATTTCAGTGGCCTTCTACCCATTAATTTCTGTGGGCAACCCCCAGTGATATAAGCAGATTTAGCTCCTGGGATCCTCCACAATAAATCTTTTGTCAAGAACTAGTGTGAAAGGACAGTTCATTCTAGCTTCAAGCTATCCCCACAACAAATAGTTGAATTGCATTGTTCTCAGGGAAACCTCAATTCATCAAGTAATTATGTTTAGAGTCTTGAAGTATATTGTGGACAGATTGTTCTAATTTAACTTTCAGGGGGACTACTTTACTTAGCAACTCATATGATATGTTTTATTTCTATATTTAATAGCAGTTTTTTTTTTTACTAAAACTAAGTCATGATTTTGTTGTGTACTTGAAATATAATGTCAAAGTTGGACAAGCTATCTGCATCTTAGAGACCAATGTTGGTCTTAGCCATCAGTTAAATGGGTGTTGTAAAAGTTTTAACTGGTCATTACTTGTTAAGAGGTGATTAAAAAATAGAAAAAAAAAATAACTTTGTTTGTAAAACTGCTCATTCGAGCTGCCAGTCCCGATAGTTCTGGCTGATGACGTCACTGTTCATTCTTCATGTGACTGCAGCTAATCATGATCTGCAGTGATCATATGCAGTATATCCTTCAGGAGAACACTGCGGCCTATGAATAGCCTCAGGGTGAAGAATGAATAGTGATGTCATCAGCCAAGATTACCGGGAACGGCAGCCACATTGCAAAGAGCAGGTTTACAAGATAAGTTTGACTAACATGCATTTAAAACTTTTGGAACGCACCTTTAACACCAGTAGTCTCTGTAGAACATGAGCAGTGTTTCATAACATTGTGCACTTAAAGGGTTAACAATCCTTAGAAAATTGCAGGCCTGTACTTCGGATAAGGCGTTCAAACTAAGATCAGTTTCATCAGTAAGGTTGACTCAACCCCCTCTCTGGCTAATCAGATAATTGTAGGGGCTGCAGCACTAGTGCAAGCAATTCAACATTTTCCGTATTTGCTTCAGAGTACATGTTTGAAATTGATGTAATTTTACTAGCGCTGTTGCAAGGTATTACACTGCCTCCACTAAACGTGAGGTGTATATGGGCACAAACAATGCTAAGACCAATTTAAACACTGCAGAGCCTAGATCACTTGCCCAAGCTTGGCATTTACTGATAGTGGACACATACTATATAGCAATGGTATTCCCTTATGCCAGTGTCCTCTTTAAGCAGGATAATGAACACCATAAAAATTGTTCAGGAATGTTTTGCCAAACATGACTGTATTCAGCAATTTTATAGAAATGGATACCCAGAGAACTATAAATGCCTGAGACAAGAATATCCTTTTAACTCCTTAGTACAACCAAATGTACCCCTTATGTCCTGGAAAAGCCAAGAGGATATAGAGTGATCCAGCACGGGTCGGGGACAGCTCCGAGACTGGCAATTTAAACATTTAGATGCTGAGGTAAAGCGACAGTGATGTCTAAATGATTAGAACGGGGGCTGTTGCCCAGAATACTCCCCCACCACACACAGTGTGATCACGGATCGCAACTTAGTTGCCATGGAAGAGGAAACCTAAAGAAGACCTCCGTAGTTGCCATGCTTGTACATCTATTACATCTTGCCTAGCACAAACCCTGAAAATCTTTATTGTATATACTGGGTGTGCACACTCAGGAAAGTCAGATCAAAAACCTTCCCCAATTCTTGATGTGAAGCAACAAATCCCCCCAAAAATACATTTTCTCAAACTTTATTCACCCATGTCCATCCCGCAACATTTCAGCTTCTCAATGAAGCATTTCTGAAGCCTGAAATGTTGGGTGATGGACATGGGTGAATAACATTTGTAGAAATTTATATTTTTTGGGGGATGTGCTGCTTCATATCGTGTTTTTTTGGTAACATACATACTGTTGTGCTCAAAAGTTTACATACCCCGGCAGAAATTTTGCTTTTTTGGCCTTTTTTCAGAGAATATGATTATTAACACAAAGAGCTTCTTTCTCACTCCCTCGGTTAGTGGTTGGGTGAAGCCATTTATTGTCTAAATACTGTGTTTTATCTTTTTATATCTAATGACTAACCAAAAACATCCAAATTACCCTGATCAAAGTTCACCATAACTCTGGTGATTTTGATCTGATAGCATGCACAGGATGTTGACACAAATGGGTTTGAATGGTTCTAAAGGTAACATTCCCGTGCTGACCTGCTTTGCTTGCTATCAGTGTGTGTGCCCATAAAAAGCCTGAGTGACATTCTGGGATCCAGACAGACTCTTGCATCTTTCATCCAGCCACGGACGTTTTCTAGATTTGTGAGTCATGGGGAAAGCATAATAGAATTTTCCAGAATCTACGTGTAAATGTATTGAACAATGTATCAAACAGCGAAAGGGATACAAAAAGATATCCAGGGCATATTGATAATGTCTGTCAGCCAGTGTTCAAATCTTGATTAACAAATGGAAATCTGGGGCCCCCTCTGTAAAAACCAACCAAGGCAATTGCGGCAACAACTGCCAGGAAAAATTGTTCGGGGATGCAAAGAAAAGACCCACAAATAAACATTAGCTGAAATCCAGGACACTCTGAATAATTAGAGTGGAGCTGTTCAAGATGCCCAAAAAAATTTGGAGGCACTTCATAGAAAAATGCGGTTGCATTGTCAGTCGCCAGAAGAAAGCTATTACTCTCGGCAAATGCCCACATAGTTTCTCACCTGCATTATGCCAAACATCCCACAGTGACAAGCCTCAAAACTTCTGGAACAAGTAGTCCTTTGGAAATGATGAGACCAAAATCGAACTTTTTGGCCACAACCATAACGTACATTTGGAAGAGGTGTCAACAAGGCCTATAATGAAAGGAACAACCATTCCTACTCTAAAGCACGCAGAGACTGATGTTTTGGGGATGTGTGAGCCTACAAGGCACGGGAATCTTGGTCAAGTTGAAGGAAAGATGAATGCCAGCCACTTTATCTGCAATTCTGGAGGCAAATTTTGCACTCAAAATTACTGCAAATATATATTATCAAACAGAGGATTAGACCAATGAAATACACTGCAAATTATAATCCCTGCTTAAAACCATAACGCTTTAATAGACTATATAAAAATTATAGATACCTAAACCCCTATATATTACCTATATTCTATACCTGATGATACAGCATACTGTGCACTATCTCGTCAGTGGAGTATCGCCCCCGTTAAAGGGCGGCTCCGCCTTTAATGACAGATAAGAACACTATATGAGTGTATGGTGCAATCCTTACATCCCAGCTATACCGAGCGTTTCCCTCCGCCTTTTGCCAATTTAGGGTTCTAAGGGGATACTAAACTTCTTGCTGTGGAATAAGAGTACGTAGATTACAACGCTTTACATCCTTTCTATAGACACACTATACCACCTATCTAGATCAGACTAGGTTTTTTAAAGCGGGACTGATACTTAGCTTGGATGCCTGCCAGGTATAATAATGATGATCTCTCGACAGATCCTTTGGTATGCTGGCCAACCAGGAAAAGAGGAGATACAGAGCTGATTAGCTCTGTATCCCTCTTTTAAATAGCGGAGCCGCCCCGCTTTATCGGGAGCGATGTACTCCAACTGACGGATAGTGCCTCTGTATGACTTGTATCATTCTTGGTATGTAGTCGGCTAATTAATAGGGGTTTAGGTAGTATAATTTTAGATAGTCTAGCAAATTTGCACTCATCAACCTGGAAGCTGCGCATGGGACATACTTGGACATTCCAACATGGCAATGATCCAAACCACAAGGCCAAGTCGACGTGTCATTGGCTACAGCAATACAAAGGTGAAGGTTTGGAGTGGCCATCTCAGTCCATGACATTCAATTATCATTGAGCCACTCTGGGGAGATCTCAAGCGCGCAGTTCGTGCAAGACAGACCCAGGAATTTACAGGAACTGGAGGCTTTTTGTCAAGCTGAATGGGCTCAGGCCTTTGATCTTGCAGAAAAATAAAGTGCCTCATCCACAAGCTACAAACAAAAAGACTTCAAGCCTGTCATTGATATTAGAAGGGGCAATACACAGTACTAAGAACCTGGGGATGTGAACTTTTGATCAGGGTCATGTGCGATGTTTTTGGTTGTCACATTGATGAGTTTAAAAAGAGGAAAACACATAGTTTGACAATAAATGGTTTCAACCAACCAACTAACCATACAAGTGGAAAAAAAAAAGTATTATCTTTTATATTCTCTGAAAAAAGTCCAAGAAAGTAAAAATTCTGCCGGGGTACGTAAACTTTTGAGCACAACTGTATATACATTATATAAAAAATTCACCTCCCTTTTCTATTTATCTTATTGAAAAAATAAACTATTAAAAAATTACCATGTTATTTATTCCACACGGTGATTAAAAAAAAGACAACGACAGTATTGTGGTCACCTTGCCTCCCAGAAAAATATAAATAAAAAGTGATCAAAAAGTCACTTTGTCAGGAGAAGCCGCCGACCCACTTGAGGGTCTTCGGCCTGACTTGGGGTGTATTGGGACGTTGCGCTCCCCCTAGGGGTGCACAAAGTCAGCCAGATACTGTTTCACCATTAACCCCTGTCCACATGGGCACAGGAAGACCCAGGCAGGACGAGAGGACACCCTACTCGCCTACAACCCTGAACGGCTGGGAGAGATCCGTTTACCCACGCTGGTTAAACGGCGCTCTGCCAGGCCAATAAACTGCCACCATTTTCTCGTTTGGTTATAAGACCGATCCGTTACTGACTTATAACAAGGCCAGGAACCAGCCTTGGAGGGGTAGCTATATATTATAGACCGAGTAATAGGCGGGTAAGTTCAATTATCAAGTTTATAGATTTCATTCGCCTTTGAGGGCACATTAGACAGACAATATGTACAGAATGATAATATTATACAGTATATGGTCAGAGCGTTACAAAACATAAGTATGGGTTACAAAACAAAGGCAGTAATATCGTGTCAGTTACCTGAGGTTGGCTTGAATCTGGGCCCACATGGGGGGGGGGGCTAATGTGGCCTTGCTTCTGTGTGGATGCTTCTGGAATGGTGATGTCAGGTTCCCTCCCTCCTAAATGCAACAATGGGCACAGCTGGGCCCATGCTTTTTAACAGTACTGAGATTATCCCCCTATACTGCCCCTCACGCCCACCCCCCCCCACCCCCCCCCCCCCCCCCCCCCCCCCCCCCCCCCCCCCCCCCCCCCCCCCCCCCCCCCCATGGGGTGGCCTGCCCACCACAATCCTCCCTCTCTATAGGCTCCATGCACTCCCCTGAATTTCTTGACATAAAAATCACAAAATGGTGCCATACTGCAGACAGGGCCTTGGCCACAGAACTGAACTCCAGTGGCCACCTTCAGAACTGGTTGCGGCCATAAGCTACAACCTGGTAGTACACATGCCCCTCCTATTTTGTTCCTAAGACCAGCTTTGAATTTCTCAGTTCCGTTGCATCCTACGAACATGGGAGTGGCAGCTATATGCAGGGGGAGTTTCATATTCTAAAATATGGAACAGCCGCAGACCGGTTATGAATAGCTCTCCCATAAATCTTGATGAAATATCGGGGCCGCTGAGTCTGCCAGCCTTTTGTCCTCTAGTCTTTGTGTGTGTTTGCCTGAATCATGTGCTAATTTATGGAAATGAGGATCCTTTGTTGCATTGGCCTTCCTTGCTGGGGCTAGCTTCCTGTGGAAGGCCATTCCTAATCATGGCTTCCTGTGACTTGGAGTTCAAGGTGGGGGGAGGTCTGCAACCTGAGTGACTTGAGTTATGAAGTTGGAGAGGAGGTGACTTGTCATATTTGAGTGAATTTTCCTCACACACTTATATTACAAACCCGGAAACAATAAAATCTAGACCTCATGCCGCAAAAAAATGTTTCGGTGGATAAACTCTGAAACCACCCCCCAAATAAAAATGTGCAGATGGTTTTCTTCCCTTATTCCACCCCACAAATAATGTTTTTGGGGTCCCCAATACATTATATGGTTCACTAAACTGTTTCATTAAGAAAATACAATTCAAATTGCAAAAATAAGCCCTATGATTGCTATATTGACAGAAAAATAAAATAGTTATGGCTCTTGGAAGGGGAGAGTGGGGTGGAAATGGAATACCACAAATGGGTCAGGAACTAAAGGGTTTAAAGCAAACCTGTTTATTTTCTATGCTACACTTGTAGGAGAAAGGGTATATACACTTTACAAATTCATGCATTGAAGGCTTTCCCATAACATAAGACTTTTGAAAATTACCTGCAGCTGTCATTGGAATAAAAGCTGCACATTACAGCAAGGAAACCACAAGATACCAGGACTAACAAAACATGGTTTATCCAGATTTGTCATTTCTGTGATGACTGTTTATATCGCTCAGTGCCCTAAACAGCTCCCCCAGAGAAGGCATATTTTGGCAACATGTGGTATGAGGATGAGTGATGTAACATTTAAGAAAATGCTTTTTATTTATATATATGAATGCTAGTATATTTTTGCTAATGTCAGATATAAAAGGAATGTGAAAGTCAAAGGGAATGTATGTTGAAATGCAAGACTGTGTTCACAATTTGTTGTATGTTGTCATCGGAAGTATAGGTCAGATGCATTGCCAGATGGATATCTCTAACATAGGCCACTGCACACTGATACAGTGGCACAGGTAGGCCACTGACACCCATTAAAAAAATCATGCTTAAGTCTTTCACGCATTATGAAGTACATGTATGTCATGTGTAGTGACAAACAGCTACATTCTGTCTGCCCAATTTCTCCTGTTGAAGGGGTATAGTAAGACCACCGCCCTGCTGTAACCCCTTCAATGCCATGGTCAATAATGACTGCAGCATTTAAGTGGTTAGACAGAAAGATCAGGGCCCATTGGCAAAAAATATAACTGCAGGCCACCATGGCAGCTCAGGTAGTACCAAAGTATTATATCAGAACTTAAACAATTACATTGTAAATTTGCCTAATGGGACTACAAAGTAAAAAAAAAGTAACAAAGTTTAATAAAAATGCACAATTAAAAATTTTTTGTTTCAAAGAAGTGGTTTTATTTTGAAAAAGTAATAAAAATACACATATATGGTATAGTTCCAATAACATCAGTTTTAACAGTAAAATTACCATGTTAATAAAACTGCATGGAACATCAGATTTGTCCTCTTTCTTAATTTCTCCCTACATAAAAAATAACAATTTAATCAATAAGTTCAATGTATTCCAAAATGTTGCCATTGAAAAATACAATTCTTCTACAAAAACAAGATGTAAGGGCTTGTTCACACGGAGTCTACACTCCGTGTTACAAGTGCTTTTAGGATCCGTCTTGGGGTCCCCTCTGTGGCCCCCAAAAAAGGGTTAAAAATTACGTGAGATTATCACTGCTCGCTATGATGAACAAGCAGCGGTGTTCACATGAGGTATCGCCGTGGCGTGTTTCAAAAGCGCAGCTCGGCTCCGTCTTGAAAAGAATTGCATGTTAATTCTTTTCAAGATGGAGCACTTTTGAAACACGTAGCGGCGATCCCTCAAGTGAACGCTGCTGCTTGTTCATCATAGCGAGGTGATAATCCACTGCAATTTTTTAGACCCTTTTTGGGGACCGACAGAGGGGACCCCAAGAGGATCCTAAAAGCGCTTGTAACATGGGTGTAAACTCTGTGTGAACAACCCCCTAAGCCCAACAAAATGTGCCCCACAAAAGATTGTTTTTTCTTTAAAAAATAACTGTTTATCTTGCAGGTGTATTAAAACATAAAAAAATCCTAATCCTAAAATAGTTTTGACCAATAGAAAAAAATTAAAGGGGTCATTTATAAACACGCTACATACTCAGAGGGTGCTGGCTGTTGATTACAGCTGACACGCACTGTTAGCATCCAGGAGTGTACAAAACTTAGATTCTTGCCATATTAAAAATTAGATGCAGTGATGAATCCACAAAAAAAGAAATTGTCTTTTTTAGGCACTTGACTTCCTCCAAAAAATTTGAGTAAAAAGTGATCAAAAAGTGATCAAAAATGGTACCAAAAAATCTAAACTTCAATCTGCAAAAAAATAAGCCCTCAGTCAGATCTGGAGATGGGTAAATCAAAAAGTTATTGGTCCCAGAAAAATGTGCTGCACATTAAAAAAATAAAAGTTTATATTGTTTAAAAAACTAATAAAACATCAATCAATGAAACTGTACTAACCTGCAGAATAAATATGTCAGTTGTACTACATAAAAACAAACTCAAACTACCCCCCCCACCCAAAAAAAAAAAAAATGGTGCAATTGCATTTTCTTTTCACATTCTATGTCCACAGGACAATCTCCCAGAAGCTTTGTGGCTTGTCGATATGCATTTTGGAAAATTCCAGTCTCGCTTTTTTATGCTTTTAACAGTGGTTTCCATCTTGTTTATCTTCCAGTAAGTTCACTTTGGCAAAGACAGAGACGGATGGTGCGATCTGACACTAATGTAGCTTAACCTTGGAGTTAACCTCTAATCTCTTTGGAAGTTGTACTTGGTTCTTTGGTTACCATTTATATTATTTGGCTCTTTAAATTGTCATAAATTTTCCTCTTGCGGCCACATCCAGGGAGGTTTGCTACAGTCAGATAGACCTTAAACTTCTAAATAATATGTGCAACTGTAGTAACAGGTACATCAAGCTGTTTGAGGATGGTCTCATAGCCTTTACAATGCTTGTCCATAATTTTCTTTCTAATTCCTAAGACAACTCCCTCTGTAGCTACCTTTTGCTCCATGTTCAGTGTGGTAAACAAAATAGGTGACATGTATGAACAGGGCTGCGCCAGTTTTCTGGAATGCTTTGTGGTCAAAAACCTGTTGTAGCCCTGTTCTATAGATGTATGAGCAGTCGTATGCCCAAACTTGGCCCATTATGCACCAGACATGACACTTTTGAGTGTGCCAAGTTTATGGGGGGCGTGTCGCTCCAGAATCGTACAATTGTGGCAAAGTTTGGTACATAACTGTCGTACAAGTTCATACCAATTTCAAAGTTATAGGACTGAGATAAATTTGCCATTAATGGGGACCAACATGTTACATTTCTGTGAGACACTTTCATACATATTGGCGTCTTCTACACAATTGAAAACGTGTGTGCTCGCGCCAGGTTTCATACATGTCGCCCTTTAATACCAAACAGCACAGTGACTACTTTTCACCCTTTAAATAGGTAAAATGGCTGATTACAAGTTTAAAGAAACCTGTGATGCGAATTACAGAACATACCTGAGTTTCACATGTCCCTAATGTCAAATTAATTTCAATCTTTTATGGGGGTACCATCATTTTTGTCCATGCCGATTTCATTATCGTTTTTTTTTTAATTTTTCGGTTAAACAACAATTCAAATGCAATGTCTGATTCTCATTAGTTGATTTTCAGTAAGATGTCAATTTTGTAACGGTGCGGCGGCGCTGACAGACGTATGCCGAGCGTGGATCCTCTGTGATCCATCCACCCCCCACCAACCCCACCGCAGGTCGGAGTGGTTGCGTAGCTGGAGGTCCACGCCATGGACGCGGAGTCTAAGGGGCCTGGTCTTCACCAGAGCCTGCCGCAAAGCGGGATGGACTTTGTGCGGGGACCCCTGGTCGTACCCCTGACGTGGTACCTGCGGGTGACGGCCGGGGTGTGAGGACACAGGAAACCAGGTGGTGGAATACAGAACAAAAGGGAACAGGTGCAGCAGGATACAGGAGTGATAAACGTACACGGCTGCGGGACCCTGCACATTGGAGCCCCAGGAGAGCCATGGGCAGGCACGGAAAGGCCGATGATCAAGGCTGGGGACCGCGGCATGTACCGTGACAGTACCCCCCCTTAAAGCCCCCTTCTCCCCCTCCAAATCACAGAATGGCATTCCACGTAGGCCAGGGGCCCGCAACTTCTACGGGGGATACCCCAAAACCAAGGTACGGGCTGTATAATAGCCAGTATAGGGAAAACCTAGAAAAGGAGGAGCATGGGAGGAACAAACGGGGCACCAGGCAAGAAAGGGAGGGGGACAAGGGCGGAAAGAAGCAAAAAGGGTACGGACGGCTCTGGGCGGGACCATGAGCTAGGCCAAAAGACGGACGCTATGGACGCGGACCATGAGCTAGGCAAACAGACGGCCACGAATATGGGCAGGGACCATGGAGCTAGGCCACAGACGGTCGCTCTGGGCGGGACCATGAGCTAGGCCACAGACGGACGCTATGGGCTGGACCATGAGTAGGCCACAGAGGACGCTTGGGCGGGGGGGGAACCTACTGAGGCTAGGCCACAGACGGACGCTTGGGCGGGTGACATGAGCTAGGCCACAGACAGGACAGCTCTGGGCGGGGACCAAGAGCAAGGCCACAGACGGACACTCTGGGCTGGGGACCATGAGCTAGGCACACAGACGGGACGGCTTCTGGCCGGGACCATGAGCTAGGCACAGACGGACGCTCTGGGAGCTGGACATGAGCTAGGCCAAACGGACGCTCGGGGCTGGACCATGAGCCTAGCCAAACGGACGCTCTGGGGCTGGACATGTGAGCTAGGCCAATCGGAAGCTATGGGCTGGGACCTTGAGCTAGGCCCAAATCAAGAAGCTTTGGACAGGACCATGAGCTAGGCAACTGGGCGCAGTCTTGGGCGGAACCATGAGAGCGGACAGACAGACTGACACTCTGGGCGAACCATGAGCCAGCGGACAGACAGACTGACCCTCTGGCGACAACCGATTAGGCCAGCGGACAGAGCAGACTTGAATCTGGTGCGCGAACCATGAGCAGCGGACAGACAGGACTGACACTCTGGGGGAACCATGAGCCAGGGACAGGGAACTGGACACTCTGGGCGAACATGAGCCAGCGGACAGGGATACTGCACTCTGGGAGAACCATGAGCCAGGGGCGACAGACTGACATCTGGGCGAACCATGAGCCAGCGGACCAGCAGACTGACACTCTGGAGGGAACCATGAGCCAGCGGACTGGACAGACTGACACTCTGGGCGAACCATGAGCTCAGCAGATCAGGGATACTGGATCCACTCTGGGCGTACCATGAGCCAGCGGGGACATGGGAGGTACTGGACACTTGGGCGTAACATGAGCCAGCGGACAGGGGATACTGACACTCTGGCGTACCATGAGCCAGCGGAACAGGGTATACTGACCACTCTGGGATACATGAGCAGCGGACAGGGATACTGACACTCTGGGGATACCATGAGCCAGCCGGACAGGGATACTGACACTCTGGGCGTTACCATGAGCCAGCGGACAGGGTTACTGACACTCTGGGCGTTACCTTGAGTCACAGGGACCAGGGATACTGACACTCTGGGCCGTACCATGAGCCAGCAGACAGGGATATGACACTATGGGCATTACCATGAGGCAATCTGACCGGGACAGACGTATCTGGGACGGAAACCATGAGCAAGGGGGCAAAGGGTTGCAGACGCTTCTGGGCAAGGCCATGAGCCAGCAACGGGTGCAGACGACTATGGGCGAAACCATGAGCCAGGCAATGGGATGCAGACGCCTCTTGGGGCGAACCATGAGCAGCATGGGTGCAGGACACTCTGGGCGACAACCATGAGCCAGGCAACGGGTTGCAGACGCTGCTGGGCGAACCAATGCGCCAGGCAACGGGGTGCGACCGTCTAGACGAGGGCAGGGTCACCCCGGCGGAATTCATGGTCAGTTCATACTGTAACGGTGCGGCGGCGCTGACAGACGTATGCCGAGGCGCCGACCGCTGACATCTGGGTGTGGATCCTCTGTGATCACCGCAGGCGAGGTGCGTAGCTGATAGGACCATTGCCCGGAGCGGAGTCTAAGGGGGCCCCTGGTCTTCACCAGAGCCCGCCCCGCAAAGCGGGATGGACTTTGCTGCGGGGACCCCAGGTCGCTACACCTGATGTGGCTACCTGGCGGTGACGGCGGGTGAGGACAGGAATCCAGGCGGTGAATAACAGGAACAACAGGAAACATGTGCAGCAGGATACAGGAGGGATAAACGTACACATAGAACCAACAGGATACAGCAGGAACTGGAGGGTGAAACTCAGGTACGACCAGGGAACACGGCCAGGATACATCTGGACAGGAGAGCACATTACCAGGAACAGGGCCACAGCAGAACAGGAGCCACAGCAGACAAGATTGCCAGGAGCTCAGATGGGAAGCAGCAACTGGAACAGCCAACTCAGGGTAAACATTCCAACAGCAGACTAGAGATGCTGCAGGAGCTCAGATGGGAACAGCAGCTGGACACAGCAAGAGACTGCAACAGACTGCAATGAACTGACACCGAGTAGGGCAAAGAACTTCCTATTGATAGCCAGAGGTCAGAGGTGAGAGGAAGGTGAACAGAACAGGAAAACAACAAATTAGGCAGGAAGCTGCTCGCGCGCACGCCCTAGAGGCCACGTGCACAGACAGGACCCAGGAAGAAACAAGACTGAACAGGACAGGCAAAGTACATAGCAGTAACAGGCTGCCAGTGACCTCTGCACAGGGAGCCCAGCAGAGACATGGCAGGTACGGACAGGCCGACGGTCCAAGGCAGGGACCGCGGCATGAACCGTGACAAATTTATTATTACGTTTCAAGTTATTTCAGTGACCAATGTGGGATTATTATTTTTTTTTATGGAAGAGAACAAAACAATTTTGTCCCTTTGTTTATACACCACACTTGCTACCAACAATTTAAGGGAGTGAAGTGACAAAACATTCTGAAACTTGAACATGTGAAATATGCCTTACTTGCTTTTTTTGTGACATTATCTTTCTCAAGAAAATGCCCTGTGCTCATACCTAGTAAACTGTAACTTTTCACTATGCAACACATGACCAACATCTCAGTCATTACTGCCCCTTTCCTCCCTGCAGAACTCAGCCCTTTAACAAGAAGCCAGCTGAACTCCTGCATCCAGAGCTTCAAATTATGTCAGACCAAACTATTTGAAGTGAAACCCTGAGCTGGATGAGGTCTGTTGATAATAGTATTGCAACTTACCTGGCTCTGGTCAGCTTACTTATTTCTTATTTGATTTTTTATCCTGAGTTCAGATTAGTTTTTGGCCAAGCTTTTTGTATAGCACTTTTGTAATATCTTCTTGAGATATGTAGTTCTACTACTGAATAGTGACCATACTCTGGATCTGATACCATTTTTCGATTTTCCACTTGCCCATTGTACTCTCTTTGCCTCCTGACTACGTTGTCAATCGGCAGAGCTTCCACCAAAAATCCAAGACTTCTCTAGGGAGTGAAATTTGGGGATCTTCCTATAGTGAAATCAAAACCTGCTCATCCCAGTCTAGTCACTGTCAAATGGATTGTGGCTCATTGGACAACTATTAAGTAAATGAACCATAACAGTATTGCTAGACCATGTACCCATGGTTATAGCTGCCTATTAATGTTTTAAAATTGGCTAAACAGGTCCAGCAGTGAGAACTCGTACAGGCTCTCCAGGTTGGTCATGAAGAATTTGGCTAGTCTGAAGTCACTTTTGTCTGCATATGTCTCTGCATCAGTGACCCAGCAAACTACTTGTTTAATTCTTCCATCCCTGATATCAAACTTTAACTATCGACTTCACCATGGTATGCAAGAATTCAACCAGTGTACTATACAGTTCAGGTTATTCTACCATCAGTTTCAGTCAGAAACTGCAAAGACAGCTTACATTGTATCACAACACATAGGTAAAGCTTTAGCCTAGGCTTTACCCTTTTGTAAACAAGACAATTATGGCTTTGTCATCTTGCACCGGAAAGGATTCAGCATGCGAATTGAGGCACAGTGGAAAATGAGTATAGTTATTTTTATTGGGCATCAGTAGTTCATGATTAAATTTTGTAATAAACTAGAGAACCCCTTTAAGTCTAACCATGCAAATTGTTTTGTTTTCCTGTATTCTATATTTGTAGAGAATATTACCCATACCTAAGCCAGAAGGCTCCAGTTCCTTTGATGCATCTTTAAAAGCTCTTACATGTTATCTCTACCAACACATTGGTATTTTTCAAGGTCAAGTCATGTACTGCCCTTCTTGTTTGAGAGCCAGAAACTACCCGTTATGTCATCTTCTTTGGGGGTTGAATGGATCTAAAGAACATTGTTGCATTACTGAACTGGCCACAACCTACAATGTTTTGCAGAGATTCCTAGGTTTTGCAAATTATTCTAATCAACTTTTTCAAAACTTTTTTCAGGTCGTCTCTCCTGCCAAGCTGAAATCAGACTTGTGATTGCCCACATTCTGCAGTGCAAACTTTAAGCATGTAAATTTACCCTGATTCTTTGTCACTGGGATTCTGATAAAGCATTATTTCGAGAGTTTGATGAATTTTCTACTGAAAAATGTGCAGTATTATCCAAACATTTTCCGCTTCTCTTCTTTGGCCTATTCATCCCTACTCTTTTCCTATTTCTGGCAGCCAAGTTGGAGATAAAATGAATCCATTTATACTGGTAACAAAGATGCCCCGCTTAAAGGGGATGTATCGCTTCCTTTGCTTCGGATGATTCTTTACTGCTACTCAGCTCTCAACTCTGGAAAATGCATGGCGTTTCTTCCCTCCGAGTGGGTGACCATCATCCCCCCTTCACATGCTCTGCTGGCTTTCCGAGACTCCCCCCCCTCTCTGTCTGGAGTCCACATGTCACCTGTATCTTTCCCTATTGCAGTCTTATTTTGTAAGCGCTGTATACATACACACAGGCTGCATTCATCTAGATGAGCATCTAGAGCAGTTATCTCCTGCTATATGAACGGCTCAGATCTCGCTTCTGATGCAGGAGGAGTTAGGGGACCGGGACAAAACTGTTATGTTTTCTCATTGTAGAATCTGTTGCAGTCTGTTTCGGCTGGGTGTGGAGAGAGAAATTGCTACAGCCCTAACTCTGAGTCAGGCAGGGATCGACACAAATTGTTGCTGTTTCCTGATTGTGTAAAGCCCCTTCAGTGTAATTCTGTTTCTTCTGGGCTGTAGTAAGTGAAAACTGTGCTGGTCCTTACTTGAGTGTGAACAAAGGAATTGCTCGCTCTGTGAATACGACCGGGGGCTGTACAGTATAGTAAAGAGATCTCAGCTAGTGATATGCAAGGAAGGAGGATACAGAGGGATCGCGAACAGCACTGGATATTAAGTGTGAAACAAAAACACATAGATAAGGGATACTGTGAATACAAGACAGCTTTTTGCTAATGACATCCAATTGCAAAGTTGCTTGTTTTCACTGTCCCCTTATTCTGAAGACCATTTAATGAAATGATAAAACCCCTTTAAGCCTACTCAGCTAGCACCTTAAGTTCTTCTCCAGCCATTTCCACAACCAATTCTTAGATGAAAAAATTGAAAGGATATTATCATAGAATTGCCTCCTGTCCTCTCTCTATACAGAGCTGAATCTTTACAAAAACTGAACTTATTGTGTTTCCTCCATATATTAACATATCTACTTCCATTTCAGTGTCTGGTATGAACATAATTTCTTTGCAACATGTATGCTGTTTTGGAGTCATCTGTGACTCAGATCTTTTATTTATTCCCTATACCCAGTCATTTGGATGCTCATTCTACCAGCCCTTCAAAAATGTCACCAGAATTTTCCCCTTTTAATTATGGAAACAGCTAAAACCTTTTTTGTTGCTCATACTTATTTTTATATTGATTACTATTTATTCATTACTAATTGGTCTTCCCCTCGCTAACCCCCCTTCAATATATCCTAACTGTAGGTCTATCTTTCTGTCTGACTGCTATAGTAATGCATCTACCATGTGCAAGTAAAAGAATTGGTTGCCCATTAACTATAAAATATAATTTAAACTTACTCTTACTCATAAAGCTCTAACAATGCTGCTTTGCCCTCTATATCTTTCTTTATCTGTGTCTAACACCCCACCCATACCCTCCGTTCTGCCAATAATCTAAACCTAACATCTTCAATAATCCTAAAATCTCCTTATTGAGTGGCACCAGTTCTTTGGAATGTGTTACCTAGGACAATTTGGCTAATTTACAATATCAACATTTTTAAGTGTACACTAAAATACAGATTTTAGGAATAGTCCTTTGGATTACTGTACAGAACGTCATTCCTTCAACCAATAGTAATCTGTACCGTTTATACAGATAAATGTGCACATGTGCAGCCATTCAAAGTCCTTTACGCATGCGTGACAGCTCTCTGTTCTGAATAGACAAAATAGGTGCATGTACAAGAGGTCGAACCCACACCTAACAGGTATTTATGGCATATCCTATAGACATGCCATAAATGTGTGCAATGGAAACCCCTTTAATGGCATGAACTAACAAGTGTACAGGTCCACTTTTACATTAAGAAATTTCAGTGATGGCAACAGTCAAAAGATACATCTCTTGTTATAATACTGGTCAACCACTTCTGAAATCCAATGGCCTGTTAGGGTATCTTCACACGGCATATTTGTGGGGCATACTTCGCTGCAGTACACCTGAAGTATGAACCGTAAAATCAGTACAATCATAGCGTCGGGGAAAAGGAGCGTGACTAGGGGCTGGGCCTGAGCGCTTTACAAGTACAGCCGGCGTATAGTGGCACACACGCTATGCGTCGCTATTAGTGTTGAGCGATTTTTATCGACAAAGTTGAAATCGGCACGGTTTTTATGTTGATCGGATTTTTCGATCACGCGATAATTTAGAGGTTAATATTGTGCATATCTATTAATATCGCACCATTTTCGGCGCTTCCTGTCATTTTGGCCGGCCAGCAAATAGCTTAGAGAATAGAGCAGGGGTGAGGTGGGGGTTGTGTGCGACCCGTCATGACTGTGAAGTGATGTGCGATTAGGCGGGAAAAATAAAATGACCTGTTTTACATAGAAACAGCCCTTCCTGTTCTGACTCAGTGTGTGTCAGCGTCTCATAGGAATAGGAAGAATGCACTCTTGCCTCGGTCCAAACAGCTCAGCAAACAGCTCACGCGAAATTGTTTATTTGTTTCAAAGAGACAGACTTACTGTTTAGCTTGTGAACCTTAGAAACTTAGGTAGATTAGAGATTTTTAGATTTTAGGTAGGTTAGGCTGAGAATTTTAAAGGTGCATCTAGCTCTGTAAAGTCACGGAGAGGGCGAGGGGGGCCCGCGCGCCGCGAAAACAGACAAACTCTTTTTAAAGGATTACTGGATATCGTGCACCCAGACTTAGGGGCCACATGTATGAAATCCGAAGGCGTCGGGGCGCAACTTTCCACTAGTTTTCCCGCGCCGGAATCTGGCCTGAGCTGAATTTATGTTGGGGCCCGGGGCGCGCTCATACCTAGATGTAAAGTCCGCCGCGCTCGCCTGTGTTTTAGGCGTCACAGTGCGGGTTGAGGCGCAGTGCGGGTCATGCGCCTAGGATTCGGCGCCGGAGGTAGTGCGGTCTACTTGGGGGGAAAAGGTCCGCCGCGCTGGCCATTGTGTGGGCGCAGTGCGGGACGAGGTGCAGAGCGGGGGCTGCGCCTATGATTCGCCGCCCGGAGTGGAGGTATGCGCACCTCATACATGCGAGGGCGAAAAGTTCCTGCGCTCTCGCCACAGTGTGTGTGGGGCACAGTGCTGGGGACATGGGCGCCGTGGGGACTTAGGCGCCGTGCGGGGCTGCGCCGAAAAACAGTTCCGATGCGAGACAGGCTGAAAGAGCGAGAAATTCATACAGATGTCCGGTGACTGGAGTAGAATCAAAAATCGCCTTTATAAAGGCGTACAAACATTCTCAGGAAAGAGCTGAAACATAAAAATAAAAACAATACATAAAACAAAATCACTTTCCAATATTCCTAATTCAAGAATTAAGGATATATGAATCTGCCGGGATAATACAGTAATTCACCAAAATCAGAAAGCTATTCTGTTGGTTACGGCAATAAACCGGCCAATCAGATAGGAGCGACAGTGAACCATTAAAACTCATGGGGAAAGTTTAGACAATCAGAATCCACGGCGGGATAGCTCAAAATACTGTAAAAAATGCTGAAAGAGCTGATTGGTTAAGCTACCGGGAATTGGCTAGCTCAGCCATATCAGAATAGGATGCGACAGAGACCCATTGTTAGATCATACGCCTATGGAGAATATTGCACAATACAGATAGGAGCGTCAAAGACCACATTCTAGTCTATGGAGAAGGTTTGACCACAATCCGAATCCACAGTCGGGTATAATTCAAAATACAGTAAAAAGACAGAAAAGAGCTGATTGGCTGAGCTAGCGGGTTATGCTTGTCTATCCCAAGCCAATCAGAGCGCGAGCTACTTCTCCCTCATGATAGTCTATGGAGAGATGGGCGCTCTGAAATCTCGGCGCTCAGCGCACCAGTGCAGGCATGAAGTATTAATAAAAAAATCATTTTATATTAAGTGTAAGTACAATTATCAGATAAAGAGCCCCAACCCTTCTTTAACAAATAAAGCAGTTTAAAAAACCGTCACAGGAACAACGCGTTATGTCGCCGAGACGGGCTAATAGGGAATTGCAATAGACGAGAATCGCGCGGAAATACAGTAATTCAATTTGTTTAATCTATTTCATTGGTCGGTAAACCAGCCTATCCAGAAATAGGAGCGACAATGTCCCATTATAACCTATGGAGAGAATTGACCAATCAGAAATAGCGAGCGACCATCTCCCATTATATCCTATGGAGAAAAATTGACCAATCATATTCAAAGCCGGCGACAGTTCAAAATTACAGTAAAAAAATGCAGAAATGAGTGATGGTTGAAAGAGGCGGGGGGGGCTCGTCCAGCTTAGCCATTCAGAGCGCGAGTACTTTCTCATAGAGTTCTATGGGGAAAGAAATTCTGAAGCGCGCGCTCTGTGATTTGGCTAAGTTAAAAGAGGCGCCGTTATTTGGACCAATGGGAAGAAGGCGAGCGACGCTCCTATGGGTTTTCTATGCAATCTGAAATTAACTGTACATGGCGAAATCAAATTTAACACTACAGAGTGTCCCAAAAGGTATATAAATCAGAAAAATAATAAGGGGGTAACGAAAAAAATTATCTACATTCAAATAAAATCACGTTAGTTTTTATTTTCGTAGCAACCCATTACTATTCTGATCCTTGGATAACGAAAATAAGATATAACATGATTTTATTGATATTTATATTTTTTTTTCGTTACCCCATATTATTTTTTCGTTTTTATATACACATCGGGACTCAACTTCTGTAGTGGCTAAGCTCGGAGTTGGCTAGATGGACAACGTCCCCGCGCTTCAATCAATCAGCTCGTTTCTGCATTCTGTTACTGTATTTTGAACTGTCCGATTTGAATATGATTGGTCAATTTTTCGCCATTGGATATAATGGGATTGTCGCTCCTATTCTGATTTGTCAATTCTCTCATAGGTTATAAATGGGGACATTGTCGTCCTTATTCTGATTGGCTGCGTTTCTGACCGACCAATGAGAATAGCTTTTAAACAACTTTGAATTACTGTATTTCCCGGCGATTCTCTTCTATTGCATTTCCCTATGTAGCGCCGAGGTCTCGGCGAAAAACGCGATTGTTGTTTGTTGGGGTTTTTACAGCTTTAATTTTGTAAAGAAGGGTTTGCGCTATTTATCTGATAATGTTTTACACTTTTAATATAAAGATTTTTCTTTTTGTAGTAATACTTACATGCCGCACGGCGCTCTGAGCGCGAGGGATTTCAGAGAGCCCCATCTCTACATAGTATATAATGGGAGAAGTGGAGCCCGCCGTCTGATTGGCCTGGGATAGACACAGCAACCGCTACTCCAAGCAATCAGCTCTTTTCTGGCTTTTTACTGTAATTTTGAACTGTCCCGCTTGATTTTTGATTGGTCCAATCTTTCCATAGGATATAATGGGACTTTGTCGTCCTATTCTGATTGGTTAAAACTCCTTCATAGGTTTAGAATGGGACATTGTCGCCTCCTATCTGATTGACGCTGGGTTTATTGACGACAATGAGATAGCTTAAACAATTTGAATTACTGTATTTCCGGCAATTCTCTCTATTGCAATTACCTATGTAGCGCCAGGTCTCGGCGACTAACGACGTTTGCTTCGGGTTTTTTTTAACTGCTTTATTTGTAAAGAAGGGTTCGGCTCTTTATCTGATAATGTTTTTACAACTTAATAAAAATCATTTTTTGATTTTTACTTCATGACGCTCGGACGCGTGAGAGACGAAGATGAGAATTTCAGTGCGCCCATCTATCCCATAGACTATTATTGGGAGAAGTAGCTCGCGCTCTGATTGGCGGGGATACGACCAAAGCACACGATAGCTCAGCCAATCAGCTCTTTTCTGTTTTTTTTACTGTATTTTTGAAGTTATCCCGCCGTGGATTCTGATTGGTCACTTAACTTCTCCATGGGTCTAGAATAAAGAGAAAAAAATAGAAACATCAAAAAAGCGGTCTTTGTCGCTTATATTTGATTGGCCGAGCTAGCCAAGCACCCGCTAGCTCAGCCAATCAGATATTTTTCCTGTCTTTTTAACTGTATTTTGAACTATCGCCCTGGATTCTTGATTGGTCAATCCTTCACCATAGGTTTTTATGGTTTCACTGCAGATCCAATTTTGATTGGCTGTTTATGCCTGACCATGAGAATAGGTTTCAGAATTTGAATTACTGTATCTCCAGGCAATTTACAATATATTAAATTCTTGATATGAGCCGTTCTGAGTTTTGGAAAAGAAGTGTTGTTTTTTTTTTTTTTATGTTTATTTTTTTACGTTCAGCTCTTTTTGACACTGTTTTACGCTTTATATAGGCGATTCTTTTTAGGAATCATACTCATGCATGTACGGAGCGGACTGCGCCTCGAGATTTCTGTCGCAATCTTCAATCTGCTTCCTCGCACCTGTTAACGATCCTGCTTCACTTTGCTCTGTCGGAAGGATTTTGACCAAAAAAATACACTGGTTGCCGTCGGAGCTGACGAGCGCTTGCATTGGCCTCGCTTTGCGACTCGCCATCGTACTTGCCTTCGAAGTTTTCAAGCGCGACGCCGTCCCACCCCAGAACACCTACCCCGCGCCCAATTACCCGACCCCTTCATGCGAGGTGCAGCTGGAAAGTGGCGAAGACACTGCGCCTAAACACTGAATACCCGTGTCCGACAGCGGCGATTCGGGCTCGGGAGGCGCAGTATAACACCAGGGAAAGGGACGGGCGAAAAGCCGTTCATATATGTGGCCCTTAGTGTAGACATTGCATTGCAATAGCTTTTTATTAACAGTTTTCTGTTGAAATATTACTTGTATGTTGGGCAGCCTGAACTTATATTAGGATACGATCTTTTTAGTAACTGTAGGTTCTATTTGTTAGGTGCAAAACTCCCCTTTTATTATCAGATACATTTTCAGATAGGTGTTTTTTTTCTCTTTTGGTCAGTCAAGCTTTGTTTGATAGAGGTACCTTGCACTTAAATTGAATCCAGCATATTTTGTTGATAAGCACAGGTCATATTGATAGGTGCCAAAAAATACCTTTTATTCATCCGTATACATTTCAGGATAACGTGTTTTTTCACTTAGGTGAAGGCCAGTTTGTTGATAGGAGCCACTTGCCATAAATTTGAATCCTGGCTATTTTGGAAGTCACCACGGGTGTATTGATAGGTGCCAAAAAAAAACCGTTTTTATCCCCCGAAATACTTTTCAGATGGGTTTTAATTTTTTTCCCCTTTTTGGTCAATCAAGCTTTGTTGTTTAAGGTCCCCTTGAATTTAAATTTAAAACCGGGAAATTTTTTGTAGTCCCACAGGGTATTGATGGGTCCAAAAATCCCTTTTTCCATTATCCTAAAAAATTTCAGATACGTGTTTTTTTCATTTTGGGCCAGGCCACTTTGTTGATAGAGCCCCCCTTGCTTTTTAAATTTGAATCCAAAATTTTTTGTAGTCCACCACGGGTGTATTAAAAGGGTGCCAAAAATCCCCTTTATTATCCGAAAATTTCAAAATGGGTTGTTTTTTCACTTTTGGTCATCAAGCTTTTTTTTGATAGAGGTACCTTGCACTTAAAATTTGAATCCAAAATTTTTGTATTTCCCCAAACAGGTGTTTTAAAATAGGTGCCAAAAATCCCTTTTAAAATTACCCAAAATATACATTTCAGATACATTTTTTTTTCACTTTGGCGCAGCCCCACTTTTTTGGGATAGAGCCACCTTCCCACTTAAATTTAAAACCAGCAATTTTTTAGTCACCAAAATTTTAATTGATAGGTCCCCAAAAATCCCTTTTTATTTACCCCGTATACATTTCAAATACGGGGTTTTTTTCCCCTTTGGGCCGCAGGCCAGCTTTGTTGATAGGGGTTTTCCTTGCATTAAATTTGAATCCAGAAAATTTTTTAGCCCACAGGTGTATTGATAGGTGCCAAAAATACCTTTTTATTATCCTATACATTTCAGATAGGGGGTTTTTTTTTTCATTTTTGGGTCATTTCAAGCTTTTTTTAATAGGACCCCCTTTGGCATTTAAATTTTGGAAACCAGCAATTTTGTTTTGATTTTAGGAATTTGAGAATAGCTGTGATTTGCCGTCTTTTAATAAGAGACTTTCCAAAAGAGGTAGAGGAACGAGAGAAGGTGCTCCTTCCAATGCTGGCGACAACACGCATGCCAGCGGATCGGGGTTTTTCAGGACCGTCAGGCCTGCATCCCTGGTCAGGGCCCTGTGAATTTTCAGTAACGAACAGCGGGGCCAATCTGTTCTTCAGGGGTTTTAAATCAACCTGCATCCAGCAGCCCTTACCCCCGTCCCCCCAGCCCCGGGCCAAAAATTTCCCCGTCAACAGCATCTCTTTCATCCATCCAGCATAAACCAAAGGGAACACAAATGTCAACTCTTTGTACCCACCACTGGGGGATAACCCAAATTTTTTCCGAAGACCTTTTTTGATGAAAAAAAGCTTTTTTGGGGTCAAAAAGGAAAGTTAAAAAAACAAAAAGGCCCAAAGGGGATGATTTTCCCTCTCTGACCCCAGTTAATGATGCCACAAAAAGGGAGGAAAGGAAGGGGTAAAACGGCAAAAATCCCAGGGGGTTGGGCAACGCCTTGCGGGTCCCCTTAGCTTTACCCCCGCAGCCCTGGTTTCAGAAAGTCGGCCCGCCCAAAGTCCCCTGTTTTTGATGATGATGTTTAGGAGGGATGAAAATTGGGGGACCATCGTAGTCTTTTCCGCAGAATTTGTTTGCGACCCGTTTAAACACGGACGAGGAGGAAGCCCAAAAGGGGGGTTATTGTCAATAGGGGGTCCTGCCTCAAAAAAGGAGAGGGGGGGTCGCCCCAAGCCCCCGCGAAAAGATTCCCCAGCCACGGTCAGGGGAAACCCCGGCTCCTCAATTGGGTGTCAAAAAGGCCCCAGGACCTCTCAAGCCGGGGCCTTCTTTGAGAAAGCCTCTAAATTCACCCAGCGATGCCCCATAATCCCCGCCTTTGCCGAAATGCAAAAAGAAGAGGAAAGGGAATCTTAGGTTTTAAAACCCCACCAACACTAGTCACATGCGGGAAAAAATCCATGAGTTGAAATGGACCCAACATTTTCCAAAAAAAGGGCCCCAGACCGACGCCGGCTTCCAACCACTGTCACACCCCCCCCCTGTCCCCCGCCTCTTCCCCTCCGCCCCCAAACCAAAAAAACTTTTTCCTCACTCCCCCAGCCCCCTCAGAGTCATGATAAAGGGATCACCCTCCGTTTTCCACCCTTCCCCCCCGCGCCCGGAAACCCCCAGCACCAAAAACCAAAAACCCATCCTACCCCTTCTCCCCCCCCCTTTAAACGACCTGCACGCCATACAGAAACCAGTCTAGCAGCCAGCCTTCTGTCTTCCAGGGTTTTGGGGGCAAAAAACACCCTTTTAAACCCCAAAACCTCCCAAAGCCAAAAAACCCCGAATGTCGGCATTTTCCGGCTTTTTTGGGCCCTTGGAAAATTTTGCCTTTCCGTCTGGGGACACAGATTTGGGTTTTCCCCCACGCCCTGGCCCTTGCCTGCCCCCCAAAACCAGATGCCAAACAGGCATTTCTTTGCCAAAAAGCGTCCCTGCCCGGCCAGCCACTGTCTTTTAAAATTTCAAGCGCCTTTTTCTGCATCGTGGGCCCCGGAAAAATCCAACTCACCACCGACACAATGGGCCAGTAAACACCCAAGGCCCCAAAATCTCGTGACAGCTCACGGGTAGCTGGGTGGAAAAACTCGGGGGTGACGGTTTTGGGTCTCAGGCTCGGGGCATGCTCTTCAAAAAAACCCCAGGGGATGTTCAGGGCTCTTCCCCCCAAAAGGGCCTCTGGGGCATCCCCGTGCCCAGGAAACCCCCCCGTGTTGAAAATGAATTAAAATTTTTAGACCGGCCCCGGACTTTTGGACGGCTCTCCTTAAAAAGAACCCCGCGCTGGCTTTGGGGTTTCAAGAACCGTGCCAGGGAAGGGGATGTTTCATAACGGGCAAATCGCGGCCCCCTTAAAATCGGTTTGGGTTGGGGCACATTTCCCCTTTCCTTGGGACAGTCCCTGAACCTCGCGTCCAGAAAATTTCCCAAAGCGCTACCCGGGTCTGGACTGCTTGCTGAAAAAAAGCCCCGAGGCTTAGTTCGCACCCTTTCCCCCGTTCCCCAAACCCCGCTTCCTTTTCCCCCCCTGGGGGCGTTGGGAGCGTCAGCTCGGCCCTCCCCCCTCAACCGTCCCCATTTTTGACGTGGCAAAAAATGCTGGGAAATTTCCCCCCCCACAGCTTCATTTAAAGCGGCGCAACGCAATGCCATTACGCAAAATACGAAGTTATTCATGGCCCCGAAAAAGCACCCCCCGGGCGGACCTCGGGGTTTTTTGAGCCCCCCGATAGTGGAGGGGAAAGGTGGAAAAGATCTGCACCAATTCCCTTTCCAGTTTTGAAGAAGCCAAACCCCCAAAGGTCATGCGGACGATTCCCCCCGTCACAAATTAAACAAAGGGGGGTGATCTTAGTTTTTTTTGGAAAAGATTTGTTGGACACTCTAAACAAACAGGTCCTGCCCGCGACGGAGGGGGAGACGGAACAGGAAAGCGGAAAACGGAGGCCCTTTTTCTCCCCTCGAATCCCACAAGGCCCGAGGTAGTGGGTCGGGGTTTCCGGGGGAGTGCTCTCAGGGGGCAAACATCTTTAGGCAAGTCAGGGCTGTGTTTTTAAACTTGGGCCCGGAAAGGGAAACGGAGGAGGAGAGAGGAGGGGGTATTCCTGGGGACCCCAAAGTTACCGACGTCCCCCCGCCTTTTGGGAAAAAGGGTTTTGGGGTGAATTTGAGGCCCGGGGAGGAAAATGAGGAAGATGAGTTTTGCTAGTGCCCCTCGACCCCCAAGGGTTTGGGAAAAACCCAAAGGGTCCCATCTTCACTTTAGTGGGTTTGGGTTCCCATGTCCTCCAACATGATCCCGCATTAAGGCCATCAAAATGAACAACAGTTACTGGGTCCCCCACCCTCCTGGATCCCCGAAACAAAACAAAACTCAGCACTTTCCTTCCACCCACCCAAAAGAGATAAATGCAGGAAATGGAACCTTGCGATTGATAAACTGGAGACATCTGTTGCGTCTGTTCACGTTTTCATATGTCACGGGGGGGAAGAACGTCAGCGACGTGAAGCATAAGTGCCAAGTAGCCTAGGGGCAGAGCAGCAGCGGGAAAGGGTGGCAGAACCAAAAGGGTGACCTCTGCAATTTTTTTACCACCTCACCAATCATGCAATGCGGGGGCACACACCCAACACACAGAACCAGTTTAAGATCAGGTGCACACTATCGCGTCTCAACCCCGATGTTTTTTTTGTTGTGTTCGAACCCAATAACTTCGGGGTATCCAAAATGGACGAAGGGCCCGGCCCCGCCGCCACTCTAGAGGGTTTTGTCCTCCCCAGCACCAGTGTCATATCTGAGCGGAAAACCTTCAGCACAGCTGGAGGAGTCATTACAGACAAACGCACCCGGGTTTTTCCATAGAAATGTGGATCGTTTTACTTTCATCAAATGAATCAACATTGGATCCGAGATGTTGTCCCCCCAATTGCCGAGGTCACCGATTAGTTGCCGGGTCACTTCACATCCTCTTCAAACAGGAATGGTCCTTTGAAAACTTTTTTTTTAAAATGATAATTTCTTACTGCTTTTTCCCCAAAATTTTATTTTTTCTGGTTTTTTCGTCTGGAGACTTAAAAGACGCAAGTTTTTATGACAAACACCCTATTCCATGACCCACTTTATCTTTAAATTTTCCATTGTCAATGGTTTTGAGGGCAGTTCTTTTAATTTTTAGCTTAATCATGGTCCTTTGGGAAAAGAAATGTGGCTTCTAAGGCATTTTTCCATCACAATTTTTAATAGGGCTGAGAATTTATATTTATAATTTTTTTTGGGGCATGTTGCTGTGAATACAGCAATAATCGTGGGCCTTTGGAGCAAAAAAATGGCTGTTAAGTGGCATTTCTCCCTCCAATTTTTAAAAGGGCTGAGAATCATATTTATAATTTTTTGGGGTCTTGTGCTTGAATACAGCTATAATCATGGTCCTTTGGAAAAGAAATTGGCTTTTTAATGGCATTTCCCCTCACAATTTTTAACAGTGGCGTGGAGTCATTTTATAATTTTTTTTTGGGCATGGGGCGTGAATACACTAAATCATGGTCCTTTGGAACAGAAAGTGGGTTTTAAGTTTGGATTTTTTTCCCTCACAATTTTAACAGGCTGAGAAGTCTATTTTTTAATTTTTTGGGGGCATGGTCTGTTTAGAACAGCATAAAACATGGTCCTTTGGAACAAATTTTGGCTTTTTTAAGTGGCATTCCTCCCTCACAATTTTTAACAGTGGCTGAGAAGTCTTATAATTTTTTGGGGTCATGTTGCTTTGAAATGCAGCAATACTATAGGTCCTATTATAAAAAAAAATTTGTTTCTAACAGACATTTGTTCTTCACAATTGTCAAAAGTGGCTCAAGGTCATGTTTTGAATTTTTGGGGGGCAATTTTGCTGTGACATGCAGCTATACTACGGGTTCCTATTATAAAAAAATGTTGTTTTCTAACAGACATTTGTTCTTCACAATTGTCAAAAGTGGCTCATGGGTCATGTTTTGAATTTTTGGGGGCATTTTGCTGTTGTATGTTATCACACTTGAAAAAAAAACAAAATGATAATAATGTAAAACTATAAATAAAACTTCCCTAAATAAATTCTGTAAACAAAATGTTCAGTTACCAAAAAATATACTAAATGAGAGTCACTGTACAAAATAGCATAGTGCCACTTTGTGATCTGTGGATCCCAAAAAGGTTTAAGGGGCATGGGTGTGGCCCAGGACAGATATATCAATGTCCAGTTCAAATAAAATGGTGTTTGAAAGACTCCTTTTCAGCATTTTTTTAATCTGTGGGTCAGACAGGTTTAATGGTCATTCTGTGGTACAGGACAGATATAGTCAATGTCCAGTTTAACTAAAATGGTGGTTGAAAGACTCCTATTTCTGGCACATTTTAAATCTGGGGGTCATGCAGGTTTGGGGCTCATGCTGTGGCCCAGGACAGGTATAGTCAATGTCCATTTAAACTAAAATGGTGGTTCAAAGCCCTCCTTTTCTGGCACTTTTTAATCGGGGGTCATGCAGGTTGGGGCTCATGCTGGAGCCCAGGACGGGTATAGTCAATGTCCAGGGGAAACTAAATGGTGGTTGAAAGACTCCTTTTTGCAGCACTTTTTTAAATCTGGGGGTCATGCAGGTTTGGGGCTCATGCTGTGGCCCAGACAGGTATCGTCAATGTCCAGTGAAACTAAAATGGTGGCTGAAAGACTCCTTTTTTTTCCGGCACTTTTTAATCTGGGGTCATGCAGCTTTGGGGCTCATGCTGTGGCCCGGGACAGGTATATTCAATGTCCGTTGAAACTAAAATGCTGGTTCAAAGACTCCATTTGTGGCACTTTTTAATCTGCGGATCAGACAGATTTAATGGTCATTCTGCGGTACAGGACAGATATAGTCAATGTCCAGTTCAACTAAAATGGTGGTTCTAAAACTCCTATTTCCGGCACTTTTTAAATCTAGGGGTCATGCAGGTTTGGGGCTCATGCTGTGGCCGAGGACAGGTATATTCAATGTCCGTTGAAACTAAAATGGTGGTTGAAAGACTCCTTTTTGTGGCAATTTTTAAATCTGGGGGTCATGTAGGTTTGGTGCTCATGCTATGGCTAAGGATAGGTATAGTCAATGTCCAGTGAAACTAAAATGGTGGTTGAAAGACTCCTTTTTCCGGCACTTTTTAATCTGTGGGTCAGACAGGTTTGATGGTCATACTGTGGTACAGGACAGGTACAGTCAGTGTCCAGTTCAACTAAAATGGTGGTTGAAAGACTCCTATTTCCGGCACTTTTTAATCTGTGGGTCAGACAGGTTTAATGATAATTCTGCGGTACAGGAAAGATATAGTCAATGTCCATTCAGCTAAAAGGGTGGTTCAAAGACCCTTTTTCCGCACTTTTTAATCTGTGGGTCAAAACAGGTTTAATTTTCATTCTGCAGTACAGGACAGATAGAGTCAATGTCCAGTTCAACTAAAATGGTGGTTGAAAGACTCCTTTTTCCGGCACTTTTTAAATCTGGGGGTCATGCAGGTTTGGGGCTCATGCTGCGTTCCAGGACAGGGATATTCAATGTCCAGTTCAAGTAACATAATGGTTCAAACATACTGCCTTCTGGCACTTTTTAATTTGTGGGTGAGGGCAGGTTTAAGGGTCAGGCTGTGTACAAGAACAGGGATAGTAATGGTGTGTGATTTTTTTTTCTTTGGCTTTTATAACCTAAGTTTGTTGCCTAAGATTAGCACCAAATCCATTTGAGTGTTGTGGATGTTAATTCCAGCTTCTCCATCCCTTGTTTGGGGGTAAATAATGAAGGTGTTGTTCCTCTACCATAGCCCTTCATGGTCATCGGCGAGAAATCTTTTATCGACTATCGGAAACCCGCTTGATAAATTGCCGAATCACAATCGACCTAAATGACGAAGCCCCAACGTAACGCTCATCCCCAAATCGCTAAAAACAGGGTTGATCCTACCTTAAGAAAAAAAGCACAAAAAAGTACTAGAAAACATCCTTAGAAGAATGG